>SRPQ01000027.1:0-76417 GCA_018360075.1 Claviceps cyperi
CTGATGGCGTCTCTAATAGCCACGACAGGTATCTTGCATGTTCAGAGTCCGACTGCGGTAGTGTTCGCCTGGAGTCGCCCAATGTCTCAAGTTGCCGTTTTCGCCTGTGCTGTGCATGTGAAAGCTGTAAATGCGGGGGATAGGAGGTACAGGGGATGTGAAAATGGCGAAGAAAGAAGAAGAAAAAAAGCAAATGAAGAGAGGCACGAATCAACGCAAACGCCTCGAGGCTTCAAGCTATTGGGCCGGTTCCCATCAGTCCATCGCACGTGGGCGGCTCGCCGCTTGAGAAACGTCCCCTCGCGTTCCTCAGCGCTCCTCACAGACATGGTGGCTAATCGTCAATGGTATGTAGGTACATACTACATACTCCGTACAGAGATGGAACCGGCCAGTCCTTTTCTGCATCTTTTCTGGAAGCGGAGCCGACCATCGAGTTGGTGTCGGGGCAGTTAGAAAGTCGAGGCCCACGAGGTTCTGAGGCTGTTTGGGCCAACTGCCTGAAATGGCCACACGTGGTTGCACGACGGACTGTGATTGGCTGCAGTATCATCCGCCTCCCATGTAACCCCACAAGACCCTTCAGCCTTGACCAAGATCCTCAAGATCCTCAAGATCCTCCAGATACGCCAACTTGCCAGTTTGGGCCATCAACCCCATGCGAGCATCATGATTCATGTGTCGTGTGCGACAATGTCCGCCTGGGAGCCAATCAAGCCCAAAACGTGGCTCTTTCTTGAACTTGGCGCTTTCCGTTGCAATTAGGCCACCAGACTTCCGAGGATCCAACAATTTCTGGCTCAACATGCTCACGTTGTGTTATATATCTGTACGCTTGGAGCCCGTCCACGGAGCAGGTGGCCTGTTCTTATGCCCATCGACGTGAACGGATCTTCTCTATTCTCTTTCTTCTCTTCCACTCTTCACTCTTCATCACAGCAGCAGGGACCTTTCCATCACGGCTTTGAACGTTTGTTGTCGACGCACACGACAATCGCCTGCCCAAGATGGTTATGACCGAATACACTTACGTGTTTGTCATTGGCACCTTCTTTGCGCTTCTCGAGGCGTTTAACAATGGAGCCAGTAAGTCAAATGAACACAACACGCACATAATAGAAAGAGAAGCTCGATTTGTCTCTGCTGCTCGACGTGCACAAGAACCACTTGAAGTAGAATCAACAAGGTCGCTAAGCACATGCCTTCCCTCGCAGATGATGTTGCAAATGCGTGGGCTACCAGTGTCTCGTCACGGTCAATCACCTACAGACAAGCCATGGTCCTATGTTTGGTCTTTGAGCTGCTAGGTGCCCTGACCGTGGGCGCTCGAACAGCTTCCACCATCAAGAACGGAATCATCCCACTCGCGGCCTTCAAGGACAACCCCGGTGTCCAGCTCCTCGCCTTTACGTGTGCGGCTGCCGGTGCCTCGCTCTGGGTGCAGTGGTGCACTCGCCACTCTGCCCACGTCTCGTCCACATACTCGCTCATCTCCTCCATTGCCGGCGTGGGCGTTGCCACTGTTGGTGCCAGTGGCGTTCAATGGGGATGGAACAACGGCAAGGGTCTCGGAGCCATTTTCGCTGGGCTGGGAATGGCTCCTGCCATCTCTGCTGTATTCGGAGCCGTCATCTTCATGCTCATCAAGACGGTAGTCCACGTTCGCAAAAACCCCATTCGCTGGGCGGTGTGGACCTCCCCCTTCTTCTTCCTCATCGCAGGCGTGGTGTGTACCTTGTCAGTCGTGTACAAGGGCTCACCTCGTCTGGGTCTTGATAAAAAACCTGCCTGGTACATTGTTGCTGTCACTCTCGGCGTGGGCTTCGGCTTGTTCGTTCTGTCGGCCTTGTTCTTCGTGCCCTACGTTTATGCCAAGGTGCTCAAGAAGGATTACACCGTCACCTGGAAGGATATTGTTCTCGGTCCCCTCCTATTCAAGCGTCAGGCCCCTGCGGACGCTGTCAATGCCAAGGTGCCCAATTACGCCGTCGTCCAGCACGACGATGACCCCAGCGAGAGCGAGACCCGCAACGATGACGACGGAGTTTTTGATCCCAAGAACCTCGAGAAGGCTGGCAAGCCTGGCCAAGTGATCCCTGAGACCGACAGCAACAACAACCAAAAGCTGATTCTTGCCGAATGCCACCAGGACGGCTACAAGAGACTCGTCTTCGAGGCCCGCCAGCGCCACCACGCCAAGCTCCGACGCGGCAGTGGTCCTCTGGCTTGGGCGATGCGCACTCTGCACGCGAATCCAATGGGCGCCGGCTCCATCTACGAGAAACACAACGTCGTCATTGTTTGCAAGAGACTTCCTGCCATGGTTGTCGTTGCCCTTCTCTACGGTATGAACTATAACATCCACGACGCGCAGGTCGGTATCGAAGGCACGCCCGACGGCCGCCGCATGCAGCGCGTGTACGATGTGGCCAAAAAGTATCCCAACGAGGTCGAGTACCTCTACTCTTTCGTGCAGATCATCACCGCCTGCACGGCTTCCTTTGCGCATGGTGCCAATGATGTCGGTAACGCTGTCGGCGTGTGGGCTGCCATGTACTCTGCTTGGTCTACCGGCAAGGCTTTGACGTCCAGCTCTCCCGTTGAGCTGTGGCAGATTGCCGTCATGGCGCTGACGATTTGTTTTGGTTTCATCACCTACGGGTACAACATCATGAAGGGTAAGTTGCGTTGCCTCCCTCACTCTCCACCCCCCAAGTCTGTGACTTCCAAGTACAAAGTTTTTCCAAAAATAAAAGAACATATTCGCTAACTCTCTCCATAGTCATGGGCAACAAAATCACATACCACTCCCCCAGCCGCGGCTCCTCCATGGAATTGGGCGCCGCCATCACCGTCCTTGTCTTCTCGCAGTATTCCCTCCCCGTGTCCACATCCATGTGCATCACGGGCGCCACCGTCGGCGTCGGTCTCTGCAATGGGACGTTCCGCGCTGTCAACTGGCAACGAGTTGGCCTCTTGGTCTTTTCGTGGTTCATGACCATTCCCATTGCTGGTTTGATTGGTGGGTGTTTGATGGGGATTTTGCTCAACACGCCTCACTTTAAATAAGTGGGAGCTTTTTTTCGGGTCGGGACTTTTCTTTCTTCTTCATTGCTTTTTTCTGCATGGTGTTGAGTGTTACTGGGAGGGCCAAAAAAAGGGCATTACATGATTTGGGTATTTGCTTTTTAAAGGATAACGCCGGCTTTATGATGAATCGTTACTTGATATCCAAAAGGTGGACTTGAGTTAAGGCACTGCCAGAAGATTTAGCGTGCATTTTGTATACATACACCACGCTACATTGATGATGCAAACTAGATTTCTCTCTCTCTTGTTGTCTCTGTGTATGCTTTCGTGCTTTGGAAACCGGCGCATGAACTGAAGAGAACATTCATCAAGGGCAACGAAACGAGAGACTTGATTGAGTAGACCTAGTCGATCGACCAGGATCAGTGCAAAATGCATGCGCACGCGGCCTACGCCATGAGAACGTTACTTCTCCTCTAGTAATGAGTCGTCAAAGCTCCCCTGGGGCGAGAGCTGCAATGGAGAACAGTCGTGGCGTGGGCAGTCCACTCGTGGATGGCTATACGCCTGGTTAGAAGATATCCGCGTGGCGACTTTTGGCCACCTTGGGCATGGAATTCCCCGCTATCATGGTAGTCGGCGACATTGCCAGTGCAGTCAGCGAGACAAGAGCCAAGATTCAAGAATCTTGATCAAAGGCCGGCATCTACAGAAGTCAGTGCAGCAGAGGCCCGAGGGACTCCGGCGAACAGTCTGCCATTGTTGTAGCCATCTCTCCGCCCTTGGATAGACCCTAGTCGAAAGATTGATGTGTGGCGGTTGTACACTTCGTTCATGGACCGAAACTACTCTCCAGGGCTGACATCATGCCAGTAGAAGACGAGATCGGCATGACATGGTTCTCTTATCATGTACATACATTCGGTCCATGACCGCATCCGAAATAGTGAAATGTGGGAGTGTTAAACAGGCGTCCATGACGAGCGTCAAACATATTGGACGGCGAGAGTTTCTTCTCAAAAAGTGTTGTATGAAAAATCTTGTCTGAGAAGTGTCAACAATTGAGTGAAAATTCTGGGACAGCGAGGCTTTCTTCCGTGAAAAGTAAGTGTCAGCCATTGACTCAAGGATGGAGACAGCGGGACCAGCACATAGACAGATGTAGTAGATCGATCAATCTTTCGCGCTCTTCACTCGACTTTCGCCCTAGGCAATGCAGTTGGGACTCCTTCCAGACCGGTAAACCTGCTGCGATGTCACGATGTGCATTGTAAGTAGAACCACAGGATCGGCCCTAGGTGGTGAGTCGTGACTGGTGGCAAGGCTATGAATTACTCTACTCTACCTCGGTGGATAGGATGGACCCCAAAGCCGAGGAAATATACCTATTGTTGCTGTTTCCAATCGGACGGCGTTATCGATGGGTGAAGCATATTAGCATGCTCTTCCCGAGATTGAAATTCAGTCCCCATTCGTCTGACCAGTCCTGTCAAATCTTCCAAGCGTCTCGAGGCTCTTCTTCAAAACACCGTGACACACCCGGAAAAGCCTCGCAAACACCAGGAAGATTTGCCAGGACTGATTCGACGAATGGGAACTGAAGTTCAATCCCAGGAAGAGCAAGCTAATGCACTTTGACTTGACCCATGACCCGTCGCTACCCCGTCCGATTGGGACGTTGGAACGGCAACAATAGGTACACCGCACAGCCGAAAGAATTGCGCAGGGCAAAACATGTCGAAATCCATAGATGCGGAGATGACGTATTCGAGGTTGTAGTATTTACAGCTGCAAAAATCACTTTGCAGCGTAACGCAGCGCAGTATTACTAAGCAACTCGAGCCTACGAGGGCTGGCATGCCCCTTGATTGGCTCAACGTAGCATTGAGCGGAACTCGGACGGAAGATTCCAATGCGGGAGTGAGGACAGAAAAAAATAGGTCTTTGTCTTCGCTCATCTCAGCCTCTCAGGCACTCCGTATTCTGTGTGAACGCACTCTCCTCCTCGAAGCCATTCACGACCAACCGGCGCAGTATCAGCCGTCGGTTCAGGCCCAGCAAACAAGCCGAGTAATCCTCCTTCTCGACTGCCTGTCGCATCCGCACAAGCAGCCGCCTCTTGTGCGCCGACCGTTCTGCCCACTCAGACCAACATCATGGATCACGGACGCGATCCCTGCCCCTGGGTCATCTTCAATGACTTTGGTGGCGCATTCTGCATGGGGGTACGTTTGACGATGAATTCACACCAAAGCTAGGCCCACGCATGCGGCGGCAAGGCTCGACTCAATCCTATAACCCAGCGGGCCTAATTCCCCGATTCGACGTCAATGTGAGCATGGGCTAACTTGTAGTCGTTGCCGACTCTTCCAGGCTATCGGCGGTACCATCTGGCACGGCGTTAAAGGCTTTCGCAACTCTCCATATGGCGAACGTCGCATCGGAGCCATCACGGCCGTCAAGATGCGCGCGCCCGTTCTAGGCGGCAACTTTGGTGTCTGGGGTGGTCTCTTTTCAACCTTTGACTGCGCCGTCAAGGGTGTGCGCAAGAAGGAAGATCCCTATAATGCCATCATTGCTGGCTTCTTCACTGGCGGCTCATTAGCATTCCGTGGTGGCTTCAAGGCTGCTCGGAACAACGCCATTGGCTGTGCTGTTTTGCTGGCCGTCATTGAGGGAGTCGGCATCGGCTTCTCCAAGATGATGGCCGGGGGCACAAAGCTGGAGGCGCCGATAGCGCCACCTGAAATGAAGCAGGGTGCTAGTATGTGATGAGGACGGTGAAGAAACGTGAGAGAAGGAGAGATGAAAACCTCCCCTAAGGCACACAGGAACGACCATTCTCATTTGGAATCGCGACAAGGGACAACGAAAACCGGGTCGAAAACGGATGGAAGAAGCGGCCATGCGATTGCTTTGACGTCTTGGATGACAGATGGCTGTGTGCATGAAACAAACTTCTACGTGGGCTGTAACAACATCATGCGGTCATTGGAACGTTTTGACATTTATTCTTATAATTTGATGGAATTCTTTTGGGCGATCAACGACAACATTGCCTCAGTGTACGACGACGTACGAAAAGAAAAGGCAACAAAAAAAAAGCAACTCGTCATCTATTTTCTTTTGACTGCGAGTCTCTTCGAGTCGATAACTACAACTCCCAGGAGCGCTTGCCACGAACGAAGCCGAAACAATTCGTCGAAAGTGACTCGGAGATGACAACGGTGTAAAGGGAGGGATGGTGCGATCTAGAAACCTCACGGCTGCCTCATGGGAGGCTCGGCTGGGTTGGTGCCGATGGAGGTACAATCGGTATGGGCATCGTATCGGCGTTTCAAACTGTACTTTAGACTGGATATGCGAGCATGTGTGGTCTTATATCTAAGGCAGGACTGCTGGCACTGTCCGCATTTCGCATTGGGTCTGAGGGGATAGAGGGACCCTGGCGCACACAGCTAATCGGACAGTGTCGGTAGTGTAGCTGGAACCATCTTGAGTTGAGTATATAAATAAGTCACCACTACGCCATGTACTGGTCCGTATCTGCACGTTTCTAGGGTTTTCTTCGTAATTTGTTCCCTGACTTTTCCTTCAGATAATTAAGCCGGACTCTACCTACCATGCAACTCTAACTTACCTTGTTTCTCACACACGATGATAACTACAATTTCAAAAATCGTTCGAGTGGCAACTGAGAGCGTCCACATGATGTGCCTTTTAAGTATGTACCCGGGTTGCCGAATCAGTATGACTGGGGTGGAAAGATAGGTACCTGCCTCCTACCGAGGCAGGTTGTTGCATAAAACAAAGTTTGTTGCACCAAAGGAACGGGTAGGTAGGTACAACTAGTCCTGACTCCTGACACGCTACGCAATACACACGATGGATACGCGCACCCCTCTCCTCATTGTCTACCTCTGGTCAAGAACTTCTCAGATGCCGAACACCGATACATATGACCAACCAAACTTACCGCCTGTGGTAACGGGTATCAACCAGGCGTATACATGACCTTACCTAATGCCAAATCGCCTGCCATGTGCGACCTTGAAAGCCCTAACAACATGCTTCCTCCAAAGAAAAAGGCATAGAAAGAAAGAAAAGATAGCCTAGTACAAAAGTGAGAAACTTGGAACAAAATAACTACGTCTCCAAGATGTCTTAAAGTACGACGCTGTGAAAAGTCATCCGCTAGATGCTGCTCTCGTCTCATTCTTTATTCCAAGCGCTCTCGCGCGTCAGGAAGGAGATGCTTGCGTGAATCAGGATGCTGAGACGAATCTCACGCCCACAAAACGGTAGCGCAAGTAAAGTTGGGCTGAGATACGCTGACTTGCTCGACAAATATCCATCAAATCGCTCGTTTGGCCGCTAACTATAGATGAAACTGGCATGGTGAACACATGTCACCTAGAGCTAGCCATCAGTCCCACAGCGAACTTGACGACAGCGTTGACGTCTTTCCTGCGAACCCCAGGAGACCGCCCCAGGCATACTGTCTTGTTGCTCAGTTCTGACGTGAAGCCGTTAGCTCTCAAGCATGGAAGCCGTGGTCGCTAGGTCTAGAGTGGCCTGCAGCACTGCAGCAGTAATGAAGACGAAAGCTCAAGGGAGCGCTTACCTGCAATTAATACGGCTATATCGAGAGTCACCCTCACCTTGTTAGGCCAGGTGACCGGTTGTGGCCACGCGCGGTTGCCGGAGCGGGGCGAAATATGCGCTGGTGCTGCTGTGTTGAATCCGCTTGCATTTCCTGGTATTGATGGTGGTGCTGAATCTGATGCTGGTCCCGGAAAGGGTTGTGAACCTTGGGCTACTCCGCCATACTTTGCCATGAACGAGTTGCTTGCCGAATAGGACGATTCTACAACTCCAGCCGCAGAGGCTCTGCTACTGTTCCTGCTGGTCGCGTACCTACATGGCGCTACTCGGGCGTCCGTATAAGACCTGTTGCGATTGTAAGCCACTGCCGTCGTTTACTTGCACTGTCTCTTCGTGTTCCTCGAACTCGTTGAGATCGATCTCGGCGTGTACAAAATCAGTTCTTTGCGGTATGAAGATACCGAGCCGTCGAAAATGCGTTTCCACCTCGTCGGAGTCGAAGAAGTCACCTTCAAATCCGGCAAGCACCATTTTTAGTCTTCGATCGGGTCCGCAGTGTATTTTCTCGTCCCGCGTCGCTTCCACCGCTGGTCCCCACGGGTCCACGGACATGCCTGCCATTGCCTAAGGGATGCCGTACGACTGCGTGCCCTGATTTCCAACCGACATGCTACTGCTGCTGCGGCTGGCGCCGCTGTTTCCAGATATTTTGTCGTGGTTGTCGGAGACTGGCCCGGAAGAAACGTGCCTACCCCGCCGAGATTGGTCAAGGGATATCTCCAGAAGCAGAGGTCCTTCTGCGGGCTACAGTTCAATGTCCTTTGGAAGCGTCTTATAATTTCATCTTTCGTCTCAAACAAAAGATAGAATTCGGATACGGCAGCGAGCCGCTCGGGTGGCGGAATCCAGCTCGTCAGAAGCCGAAAACCCCTCTCCGTTGAATGGCGCTGTAGACGACGTCCAAAAGTGTGCTCATTGGCGGCGAACGATGACGGAGCGGGTAGAGCCTGGTATGGCGAAGGCGCGCTTGCCATAGTTGCATCGAAATCGGCGGCAGCCTTTGATTATATGGACGAGTAGACAGAAAAATCAGCGTCGTGCAGTGTCGCGGCCGTGGTCATCCCATAGCTGACTGGGTGAGATGGGACGTCGATCAAGGGGGCGGAATACGAGGCCGAAGTTGAAGCCGAAGTCGAAGTCAAGCTAGAATCTGCAACAGCCGGCGCCGTGATAGGGTCTCCGTACGTTTCAGGATAGCTAGCTGGCTTCCAGGAAAGGAACCCCTTGATGAATTGTGCCCTGCGCAGATGATGGGGTAATGCGTTGCGCCGATAATGCAGGCATGCAGGGATACTGCGCGCCAGATCCACTGGCATTGGCCACTTCCGCGCTATCCTCATCAGACGGACTGCTGTATCCATTGCTTGCTCCAGATTTCGCTTGATCAACGGTAGCAGTGATCTTCTTGGCAATAGAAGACAATCTTTGGACGCCTGGGGTGCTCCTTCCAGTACTCGCTCGGATACAAGGATACCAAAGAAGTCATTGAAGTCCCTGCTGATGTCGTCGTTGGCTCTTTCCAGCTCTTTCACACGCTTTTCCAACGTTGTGATGGTGGTGTCCTTGCGTTGGCTGGCGATATGCCCGCTGGGCGAGACGAATTTGAGTTCGACGACGCTGCATCCATCACATTGTCAGAATTGATCCTAAACGCCTTGACACAATTGCAGTAGGAAGACTGTGACTTGCCTCAGTCGCGGTCTCATCCTTGGTGTCCTTTCTCGGCCTCCCTCTAGACCTTCTCTTGGGACTATCCTCGTAGTTGAGTTCATCCGCCTTGACATCGTCTTCATCTACGCCCTTGGATTTTTTCGTCCCACAACCGAACCGGACGCTCGCGGTAGGGAATTCTGGGGAATTGGGCGGGAATGAGGCAGCTGGCTGAGGGAGTTCATTGCACATGCAAAGATATTGCGCTTTCGAAGCGTAAAACAGCCTCCTCAAGCTGGCGGACGGTTGCGAGGCTGCCAGTTGTCCCCTCTTGTTGTTGAAAGGGTGATTGCTGAGCAGGGACAACCGACGGAGTCACGAGGCCGGCGTTGGGTTATTTTTTCCCTTCTTGGCCAGACACGTTGAAGACAAATTTACTGCTATGTAGTGGAGGAACGATGTCTTTATTAACCCTAACCCGTACAGCCAGGTCACGCAGGGGTGGATGGTAACGTGGGGGTCCGGACTCCGCAGGGGTAAACCGTAAGGCACTGATTGAGACAGGGAGCAGGCGATCGATTTCGAGCCAGCCGTTGAAGAAGGGATGAGAGGTCTGTTTGATCTCTGATCAAGAGAGGCACTTCGACAGCAGTAACATCGTGAGTCTGACAGCTTTGAGCCAAGTATGACCAGACGGCCCAGCAGACTGGACCAGCTGCGACAGGTGGAACAGCTGGACAGAATGTTGTACATACTCCGTAGAGTGGGAGCACATCTGTCCTAGCCTCCTAGGTACGTAACTATGTACGGAGTACAGTGGCCCCGCACAAATAACACAAAACTTCCTCCACTTTTCGACGCGACGCGTCAATTTACCTTCATTCACAAACCAACCCATCATCTTTGAGCAGTCATGGAGACGACAGATCGCCCTTTAAAACCATTCAAAAAACAATCGCGTGAGGTCAGCCCTTAGCGCAGGAAAACTGGCCACATAGATCGCTCAAGTCAAGAGGAGGGAATTCTCCCAAGCCTCGTATATGGCATTAAAAAAACGCTTCACGAAACAAGACTGGGGGATTTCACGGAAAGGGCGAGGACAAAACTGTGACTGCCTGAAAGTACATGACTTACGTTGGCCTGACATGTGATTGACGCTGTCGGCATTTTCAGTTTTTCAGTTGAACAGCCGCTGTGCTGAAAATGGCTTTCCGTTCCAACGGCCCAGAAGTCGAGAGGTTCGACAACAAGCTGATCAAGCTTCACCATCTCAACCAGGGAGCCCTTGCAAAGTGGACAAAATCTCGCAACGGACCCGTCCGCCTGACATGAAGGGTATCCCGTGACGTCGAGGCCTCTCCATCGAGAACCTGCGACAGCAAGGGTTGCCGATGCACAATCTACCTATACCATTCCCACGTTATGAAGTTGGCAATTGCGTAATCGTCGAGAACGTATCAGCTGTGTTTCTGAGATGGCCTGCTGCCGTCTGCAGCTTGAGCAGGCTACTGGATGATCTGAGATGCTTACGTATGAATGATGGTTGACAGCAATGATATCATGGAAAGGCTCAATCCTGGCTCACAGTGCTTGAACATACAGACCCGATTGCCATGTGCCGACCGCGAACGCAGTTACTCGAGAAGTGCTCTTTGGCTATCTATGGACCATTGCTGGCTGCGTGGCTCGAGCCTTGGCACATTATTACGTCAACGTGCGACAACTAGACATCAAGCCTTCGTATATCCTCCCGCGGCCAGATCGAGTCTACTTGGCCGACTTTGAAATTTCTCGAGACTTGAGCAGCCGAGAACAATGTATAACAAACAGAAGGAATGCCTGGGACCGAGCGATGGCGAGCCCCAGAGCTATGGTGACCAGTAATCACAGCTCCGGTATGCAGCCATGAGGGATATACTTCCTCGAATATTACAACAGTGCTCTATAATGCCAGGCTTGCCGATTTTCTGACGAGCCCTTGAGCTACCTATCGCGACTTTCTCGAGACGAAAAGCTGGCGCTGCGCAAGAAAAGCCTCAAGATTCACCAGGACAGATTAACGGCGCAGACTACTCACGCATCTAATATCGCACATGATTTCCTCGAACCGCCGCCGTCAGAGACCTAGCGCCGCCATGACTGACGAGAAGTTCCACATTTTTTTGCGCAGAGAATTGATGATGCGTAATATGTAGTGGCTATGACAAAGGATAGAATATGTAGAACGGGAGATCAGCAAGTAAAGAGAACGGTGAGAATGGGACTTGTAAGTGACGACACGATGATTTGCCTCGTTTTACTGCAAGTGCGAAGAGACCCAACCCAAACAAATATGCCACACCGGACGGTTGTGTAATCATCGACAGCTTACATATCAAACGGCACGCATTTGATATAGCGTATGAGGGTAATGACGATGACGAATGTCCATCACCCCCAAGATACGCTGTATACATGAGACGTAGATATTGTGTACATAAATTGGAGCTACGAATCAAGGATAATTCAGCTATGACGAAATAGAAAGAAAGATTCATCAACATCCCATACAGGAAAACAATAGACCAATAGCCCCCCTGCTGTTAAAGGTCTCAATGCTCGTGGTATCTTCAACTGTTGCTGGTGTTACTAAATGAGTACAAATACATGCTCCATACATTCGGTATGTGGAGATACCGTACAAGAAAACTTGACACAATATGCGCAGTCGTTCAAGAAAAGGAGGCAGAATCGCAAACTTCGGGACCTGTGCACCTATTTCACCCATGCGTCTCTCCAAGCCTTACCCCGAGCACTTCTACGCCCCTGCTGCTTTTGTATCTCACATTCCACCAAGGCATTCCATCTGGGCCCTATAAACGGATCGACTTCCGGTTCTGGACTCGGTGAAATACCCATACGTTTCAGCTGCGCCTCAATAGCTTCTGAAAACGGGAACTGCGACACTGGCAGCACGCCAACGTTGGGTGGGGGACCGAGGGTCATCTTGTCGGCCTGCAGCGCGGCCATTTTATCGTCATCTCGTGATGAGGACGAAGATAAGGGAGAGGAAGAGGAAGACGCTTCCGGAACGGACGCGGGATGCTTTTCCTCTTCGTAGTACTTGTTGAGCGCTTCCCCTCTTGCCATCCAATCGCGCCACATCTTTTCCAGCTTCCATTCCCACCACAACTTGGTGAGTTTCACACTCCAACGGTACGAAGAAGTGAGCAAGCGCGAAGCCTCCGCGTCACAGACCTCTACACCGGATAGGCCCTCTTGTCGCATCTGCGTGGCCATTAGATCTTCCCACTTGTCTTCCTGCGTAGCTTGCCATGTGGGTTCCTCGTCTGTCTCGAGCCACCTTAGCATTGTTTTGCGGTAGAAGATGCCTTTTTGGCCAATCATCTTGGATAGAGCTGGCGGTTGGGGTTTCTTCAGCCGTAAGAACGGCAGGCCGTCTGATGTAGCGCAGAGGTTGAGATTGTGGTACTTGGATTGGAGTCTATAGGTTGGGACATAGTGCGGTGCGTCGGTCTTGGAGATGTTGACGAGGAAGGGCTCCTTGGGGGGCAGCTTCGGTGGTGGTGGTGGTGGTGTTCGGTTCGGGGGGGGCGGCATGCTACGCAGATGGGATATGACTTGGGTATATTCGGTAGATGTTCGGTCTTGGGCTCTGACGAGCAGAGAGAGGAACTAGGTGTGTTCATATCCGTGAGCTTGCATTAGAAGGAAACTTCTTTGGGTAGGTGACAAATCATAAGCTCACCTTGTAGCCCGCTGCCATGGAGGCATACACCAATCTGAGACTCGTGAGCGGGCGGTCGACAGCGAAGCGCGATCGGACAGCATGACGAAGTGCGCTTCGCTCGGGCGTAGCGACCTTGTCGGCAGATCGGAGTAGCGCTCGGTAGAGAGAGAGAGCCGCAACGCGATGGCGCGAGTTGCGCGCTGGGACGAAGCGCTGTCGCTGCATCGTCGGGAGAAGGGCGGCGGGGCTATCGCGGTCGTGGCTTCCACGTGAGCATCCTCACGGCTACGACATCCGAAATAAGGAGAGGGATACAATTGGAGCGGAACGGGAAGGACCGTTGTCCTCTCGCTGCTGGTGAGTGTATTCGTAGAGGGCCTGTCTTCGTGCTTCGTGAAGTCCGGGATGGAAGCGGAGTTTTCGAGCTGGAGCCTGCACAGAACTACAACAGTGCAGGCTGCAACTTCTAACCCGTCAACGACGAAAGTGGAGCGCGCTCGACTGGTGTCTTTGGTCCACTCAAGTTCATTTTCAACTTGTGCTAGATATGTACATGGGTACCTACCTAGGTAGCCTGTAGGTACTACCTAGGTAGGTACCTATGTACGGTATCACGCGCGGAATTTACTTAAAAGTTCAGACCGTCAATGGGATCCAAGGAAAGGGACTTGGATTTTTGCATGTACCGGACCGGTGTTACGTTTGGTACGACGTTCTGTTGATCCCTGTGATAATATATTTCGTACGGAGTACCTAGTTACGCACGGGCAGAGTACATAGGTACCTATATATGTTTGGTCTCAATGCTTGACTTGACGTCGTCTCGAACAACAACAACAACCTCACCTTGAGTTGGTACCTTGCACGGGCCAGCCACCTTCCCGCAGCCCCCGTTCCGAACAGCCGAGTAGGAAGTTGAAGATCTTTTAGTCTTCATTTGCCTCCTCTTGTTACGGGTTAACAGGACGCTGCCCATGTCGTAGAAATAAACCGCGCCCCGCACAGGGTCGGACATGCTACATATCCGCTGTCCGGCATCGTGGCGCCGACGAGGGGAGAAAATCGGTAAGGAACCAACCATGTGGATGGTTGGCGGCAGAGTCGGAAGCCATGAAGTCGGGACCCGTACTGACCGAGCTGCGAGTTGCCTGCCGCCGCAGCCAGCTTACTTGCTTCACTTCGCCGTGTCTCCGCGCTCCTTATTTTCCATTTCTTACCCCTTTGCTGCGCTCTTGCCTTCTGTTTGGCACAGCACCACTTCTCACAGTCTGTTCTTTCGCGCTTGACGCCGCGCCGTCAGCTGAGAGCTCGGCCTTTTCATTTCGCTTCAAGGACTACCTATTCGTGGCTGGCCCCCCTTTGCTTATCCTAGCCTCAGTTTTACTCCAGCGCGTAATGACTCCGGGTCATGCAATAACCTTTTCTTTCCGTACATCCGATACTAAGACATTGTCGGCAACCCCGTCCATGCCGAACCCCCATCGCAACTGCTGTCATCGAAAAACAAGTCAACCCATGGCCATACTTAACCGCTAGGTCTAAGACTTTGCGAGGGAGTTCTTTCCGGGCAAAGTCCATACAGATATATGAGTATTTGCAGCGAACGCGAGAAGCTGAAACTGCACAATGTTTCTTCACTGCGGAGCCAGTTTGCACGGCCACGAGTACTCTCCCAAGAGGTCTCCCTCCTCCTCATCGCAACCCGCCACACGTGACGGTATCTTGAAGTCGACACTGCGGCCTCTCTCTACACCACCCGAGTTTAGTGTCGATAACTGCTTCGTCACATCGAGCCTGTCCGAACCGCTCACCCGTCGCAGAGCCTTGACCGGCGAGACACATGGACGCCCATCAATTGTGCTTCGCCAACGTGCCGCCTCCAACAGCTTCACCAAAAAGGAACTTTCGGTCAGGTTTCGTGAGCCCGATATGGGACACGTCCGCAGTCCCTTTGCGAGTGATGAAGAATCCATCGCCGGCTCCGACCTTACAGATGGAGCCGCTGACACGTCTACACGCCGCAGCAAGCGCAGACGGTTGCCTCGAAAGTCGACGCGATACGCTATAGCTCAGCCCGCACCACAGCTTCGTACTAAGCAACGGCATCTGGTTCAGATACGACCGCGATTGCTGCTACAATTACAAGAAATTGGCGACAAGCGAGCCGTTCCGGCCTATGACTTAGTTCCGTCCCATCTGGTCGTCGGAACCCTGATTCTTCCCACACTGGTCAAGCGCTTTCCTCGCCTTTTTCACGCCAATGCTGAGCTGGGACAGGATGATATATTACTGGTACGCAGCGATGACTACAGCTCAGCACCTGTCACAACGCTATCAACCTTACTGTCCAATACTGGCCGAGGCCTGCATCATGATAAAGACGTCTGTGCAGTTATCAGCGCACTGCCAAAGGGATGCCGTAATCTGGCTGAGTTAGTCATGGAAGACGGATCATCGTGGGTAGCTTCAACAATGGCCAACGGCTCATACGAGTTCACCGGCGCTGGCCAAGATGGAGAGACTGTTACTGCCAGGTGGGTGCGGAGGTCTAGTTCAGGCACGCGGCACAGCCTTGCCTCCGCGGAGCCATGCCACGCGATAAACAGTTTGCAAGGCTCGGCGCAAGACCAAAGATGGACGTTTAGCATCATCGACCCATCGTCGAGAAGACACCCCATCATGGGCTCCCTAACCCCCGAAGTCTTAGAAGTCTACGAAGACTACACGACGGTGTCGACCTCGAGTGGTCGGTTTCCCCCATATCGCTTCTATGGCTCGGATGGAAATGGTCATCACGGTGCCCCGGCTGACTTGGCAGCGGAGTCAAGAAGAACGCTTCAAGTTCTTCACGAGCAGAAGGCGCTCATGATTGCTACAGCCAGTTGGATTCGACTTCATCAACAAGGATGGCCTAGCTCGTCCAACCCAAAGCTTGCCAATGCGATGCCTTGCCGCAGTTGCTCCGTGGCCGGCAATCATCGTCCCGAAGTCAGGCGAAGGACCTTTCCCTCGTGCGACGACGAGTATTTCAATGCAACAAGCCGCCCTGCGTCACCCGACAGCATTCATGGGTCCTCGTTGCCGCAGCAACGCCAAGCTGGGACACCTGCAAGGGCCATGTCTACGGGAAGAGCCTTTATGGAGCAGAGGAGCAGTCGGTTGCAGGCGTTGGCAACTGTCAATGGCCAGAATCCGCCACCCTCCAAATACCAGCCCGACAAGTTGAATGTAAGGGAAGCTGAGAAGATGAACTTGAACTGCCTTGGCAAGGTTCGGCAATGGGCGAGTAGAGTGTTGCATAGAAAAAAGGAGACTGCACGGCAGGCAAAACAATGAAGTGCTCATTCTGCATTCGTGTGAACAAGTTGAAGCGGAGTTGGATGCCTAGGTACCTCTAGGAGAGTCGAGACTGGCGTTGTGCAATGTTGTTCTGGCATTGAAAGCAGCATCGAGCACAAGCCGCATACAACAGTGGCCGTCATTTGCATTGGATCACATTCTTTCAAGCCAGCGCGTGTATTTATTATGTATACCAAGGTGTGAGGTCGAGACAGCGTTATGATCGGCGTGTTATGAGCTGAATCAGGAATGGCCCCGGCCGGTGGCGTGTGGAGACAAGCGATTAGCGCTTTGGGAAGAATAGAAAATATTATCAAGCAATTTAGGGGCTGAAGAGCTAAGTTTTCCAACTTGTGGGAAAGTGGGAATACTGTTGAGCAAATTGGGGGGCAAAATGGAACTTTCGTTTTGACTAAAGAGCTAAGTTTCCCAAGTTGTGGGAACATGGGAATATTATGTACATAGGGTGCTGGTGCGGCCGTCACGTGATGCGGCTGCCAGCACGCAATGGCTTATTCCTCAATACTCCCCCATAAGACATGCTCCCAGCAGCCGTGGCACGCTCTCAATGCTTCCTAAAACTTCATATGGCGTTCCTCCAAAGAACTTGTCCCTGTGCTTGTCCCTGTACTTCGCATGAAGGCCCAAATCTGCAGTGGCGTCGATGAACCGGTGTAGATGCTGTGTCAAAACGTTCGAAGTCTCGTAGCTCCGGAACAAATCAGGCCGAAAAAAGGCGTCGATGGTTTTGAGAAGGTTGTCAGCAGCAACAGCTCCCAGAGCCCAGAGCTCAGCAGTTGGCTGTGTTCAATACCGTAAATGATGTCGCAGATTCCTCCATAGGTCCGAAGACTTCTACTTCTCCCCTCTAACTCCCCCAGCAGCCACACTTCAGCCTATGTGATGTACGCTAGCATATGCTTGCTGTCCTGGCAATAACACCGCTACTCCCCCAGCTGCCCCAGCAGCCGTGGCCATCTGATACGATGCTCCCCCAGAGTGAAGTCTCAGTTTCACTGTAAACAGTTACACCGAGGTGCTCTATTCTGTGTGCGCTCTATCTAATGTCGCTTCCCAGAGTGTGTGCTTCCATTGTATTCCAACGCCAGGTATGCCATCGCTGCGCTCCAGCTTCAATACTCCCATTCTCCCCCATCAGCGTCACTGTGGCAGTTGAGCTAGTCAACCCGCAGGGTTAGCGAAGAAGCGAGACTGATGATAAGTGGCGATGAAACCTCACAAAGTAAAGAGTGCGAACGTAGAGAGCTTCAAGCGAGATGAGATGGGGAGGGTGGGCGGGAAAACTCGGGTTCGAAGTAGGAATGGCAGTTTTCGCAGAGTAGCTGCCGAATTGAGTCGCTGTCGAAAAGTAGCTATTGAATTGGTTTCCGAAGTAGAACAACTATAGTGCTGTCTTTTGGTTGCGTCGTCTCTGTACTCGTGTACGACTTTCCACAAAGAATTGAGCAAATTGTTCTCCTTAATTCTGACCTGGTACTTTGGTCTCTGAAATTCTTCGGCGCGCGCCGACCTTCCCCTCGAGGAGGGCCTCGGTCACTGTGGCGCGGATTGTTTTAGCGAAGACTACTTTCATGCTTCGGCTTGTTGTTTGACCCAAGTCTTTGCTCTTGACATAGCTCGGACAATCGCGTTTCGTGCGATTTAGCTTGTGCAGTATCTTCCTCTGAAGATAGTCGTCTGATTTGTTGATGATGTCGAGTTCTTGGGCGTCGGCCTTTGAAAAAATGATGATCTCTCTCGAAGCTGAAGGACTGCGCTGGGGTAGAAGTATCATTTATTGCTACACGAGGACTTCATTGTCTTCAATCATGATCTTCTCGTGATCTTCTTGATCAGGTTGCTGGCTTGTGAGTCGGTTGGTGGACGTCTTGCTTTCGCCCTTTCCAGCAGTCGCCCCTTGACGCTGGGCCTCGTCTCTGAGGACTTGTGGTGTCTTTTCCCTCTTATGCCTCACTGCGACCTCCGGTCATGATCTCAAAGGGGGTAGCCACTGCGCCCCTGCTCCCCTGCTCTCCCAGAGCTCGATCTGACGACAGCGACAGCTGCCTGAGTCAAATACATATGCCAATGCCAGTGGAGTTGCAAGGCCGGGCTCATAACCTATTAAGCAATTTAGGGGCACATGGTGGGTGTCCATTTGACTGAAGAGCTAAGTTCTCCCAACTTGTGGGAAAGTGGGAATAATATGTACATAATCGGTCGGATGGTGCGGCCGTCACGTGATGCGGCTGCCAGCAATGGCTTATTCCTCATACATAGCACTGCTTGTGCGAGAACTCAGATGAGAAGCTTTGGCTTGGCGTTGGAACTCGGCGTCGGCGTGGTGATGGAAGCCCTTAGCCAAGTCACAGTGTGGCACACAACCAACCGTACGGCGGTCCCACTTGGGAGCGATGCCACGAATCACACTCTGCATGCATGCCATGTACATACCATTTCCTCCTAGAGTCAACTGTCAGGTGGTGAATGATTCTGATGATGCTACCTTGTAAATGCCAATGATGGCCACGATGCTAACTGGTGCCAACGCGGCCGGGAACGAGCAGGAACGCAGAGCGAGGGGCGGCTCCGGGTTGGGAGCTGTGTGTCCCCGCCATGCGTCCATGACACGGGAAGCCGTGTGCTCCGTAAGCGTCCAAGCCTGAATCCTGATTGCTGAGCAGTCTGCTGACTGTCCACTCGAGTCATCATTCCAGCCTTCACTTCAAGCTGGCACTTGTTTTGCTACGGCCCATGATTGATTCATTGATACCAGGCATCTTCCATCTCCGCCATTTCTTATTCTGTTGTCTTGGTCTAGCCATTGTTTCGAGTTCCCGCATTGCCCATACGAGTTGACCGCGTGCTCTGGGCTTCACAACACCCCATTGCGTCCTCGCTCTGGCCTGCGCGAAGCAAGCATCCAACGACAACACTAACAACAAAAAACAAGAACAAACAAGCCTGGGCAGAGTATGGACGACGAATTCGGGCGGCGTCAGCACGAGGGTTCTCTGGATGCTTCGGCTGCATCTTCAGCCTCGCAGCTACCATCAGACTTCCAAGCCTACGAGCCCATCTCGCGAGCCATCTCTCCTGGCGGCAACTCGTATCTCAGCCCGGACGAAAACAACAAAAAGCGCCATCGACCACGAACGTTTGCATACTTCCGCCAGTTGCCCTTTGAGGTCGAAGAGGAACGAGAGCGCGATGCTGCCCTCGATGGCATTTTCAAGCAACTTTATATTGCCCTCAAAGCTCAGGACTTCTCACCGGGTGCTTTACATTGGACCAGAGAACTGGAGGCTTGTCTGAAGCTCAAGTTCGAGATAGCGAGTGATGTTCGCGGCAAGCTTGCTAAGCTATACTATACGCTGGCGCTGGCGCCGGGCCTGGATTCCAATGATGCGGATCGCTTTCTGCGCATGTTTCTGACGTTGACGAGGTACGTTGGAGCTTCACCCTGGGACTTGCCCCTGAACCATGAACTGACCAGCGATATGTTTCGATTCGCACCGCAGGAAGAATCACTACCTTAAGGCTGGCGAAGACCTTACGCTTGATTGGAAGCCGTTATGGCACGAGATGAAAGGTGTGGTGTTGCCATCAGAGGTCGCCTCGTTGCAAAGCAGTAGACGACGCCCTGCAAAGCAGCTCTTGACGATGTGTACATATTCCCACCCCTATTTCGACCCGAGACAGCGGCCGGCAATGCTCGAAGAATTTCTTCCATACTTTAGCATCAACGATATGCCCAATGCCTTTGTAGTGATAGGGCTCATCAGTTCCTTCTTACCTAGCCACCCTGCCCCAGCAGAAGATGCCGCTGCGCAGCCTCAGGAATTCTTGCCGACGCTTTTCCACCTTTGGGCCATCATGAACAGGTCAAAAGTCGTTGATGTATGGCTTATTGATTTGCTATCTCGTCTTGCTCGAGACCACATCAGCTGTAAGCATGTAGCTCACGGATCTCACGGCATCTTCACCAAAGCTCAATCGGATCTTGTATTTACCTCGATTCTGCGATTGACACAGATTCCCGTCGGACAATCAAACTCTCCTTACAGCTCCCTCGACTACCTGGCCGGCGCGGGCGCTTATCTGGAGAAGGACCAGAAGAAACACTCCACTACCTACATGATGGCACGGCTCATTGTGAACTCGCTCTCGCCGGCGGCAATGGACCAAGAGGATTCCGTGATGACTAGCTTGGAGGGGCTGATGGAATCGATTGATACTTTTTTCCATCCTTCAAATCAGGGTCCTTGGACAAACATGCTGAGCCGGTTAACGTTGCACATCACCAATGCCTTTGTTTCGAGATGGAATCGTGAACAGAGCGGAGAGCTCGACGTGCCTGCCGAGCGCAGGATTACCCCTGAGCTGAAGAAACGATTTGTCGCCTCGTTGAAGGAGACGACTTTCATGGGACTGTTTTCCAAGAGTAGTCGTGTGTCAAGTTGCTTTTACAATGCCCTCCAGGGGTTGGCCTTTCTCGAACCGGATCTGATACTTCCCGGGGCACTGCAGCGAATATACCCGAGTATCCAGGGTCTCGTGGAGGTGCACAGAACGACCTCGAGTCTGAACAGCCTGCAGATGATTGCCCACATCATGTCCAAGCTCAAGGGCTACCGATGTCACATCACGGCATTGCTCGCACTTGCTTTGCCGGGAATCGACGCCAATGATCTCAGCAAGACACAGGACACTCTATATTTCATCCAAAGTGTAGCATACAGCGTACCTTTTGTACCTTTGACAAAAGAGGGCAGCCACATCCATGACACGACTATGGCTATGCAGTGGGTCCAAGCGGAAATGGATCGCATGGAACGAGACGGCCAGAACTTGCAGATCGATTATCAGAATGAGCTTACGGATGAAGAGGAAGCTAATATTCTGCGCTCGTCAACTGCCGGTTTTGGTGAATTTGTTCTGACTTTGCTGGGAAAGATCTTCACTCTTCTTGAAAATCTGCCCGACGCCAATCAGGTCCGAGGGGGAACCCCCGAGGACAATGTCACGAATGCCTTGCCGGCCGCCTTGTCACCTCTGTTCTCCTCCCTGTCCCCCGAGCTCTTTGACATGGCTCTAGACAAGATTGCAACTTTTGTTTCTGGGCACGTTGTGCATCAAGCTCGTGATGCCATGGCCTGGATTCTGAATGCGCTGTGCAAGGTGAACCCCGAGAAGACGCTCAAGGTTTTCGTTCCTATGTTCGTAGTGAACATTCGTAACGAAATCGAGTATAACCATGCGGCATCAGATCGTACAACTGGTACCGACTACCTTCCCCGCGACCGAGCATTGGTGTGGCACATCAGCATGCTAGCGCAGACCGTTGTGCATGTCGGAAGAGAGGTCCTCAAGTACAAGGACGAGTTGCTGGGTATCGCCGTCTTCATGCAAGAAAAGTGTCGTGGGCTGCCCACCATCTTGGTATCAAACTACATACACCACCTCTTTCTGAACCTGACCCATACGTACCCAATTGATGAAGCACTCTACGAGCCCCACGTCATGAAGAGGGGCCTGGATGTTCAGGACTGGGGCCAAACAACACGGCCAGCCGACCTCACAATACGATGGCATCGACCGTCTCCGCCCGAGGTCGAGTTTGCTGTGGAACTCTTTGCGTCGCAAACGAAGTCAGCAGCACAGCAACTGGAACTTCTCATCAGCGATAACCCGCCTGTGAGCAGAACGGGAAAAAACAAGGAGTGGTCCGACGAAGTATCAAGGCTGATGCAGCAGATCCGCCTTGTTATCTCAGGGATTTCCACCATGTTTGATCCGAAACGAGCGTCTGGTGATAGGGGCAGTACCGATTCCAACGGCGGAACGTCGTCCAACAAGGGCGCTGCCGTCGATGACGATGGTGATGCCGACATGATGAACGATGACGATAGTCTAGTCGAGGGCGCAGAGGATGAAGAGCTTCGACCGCAATTTAAATACCAGTCAGGCTATATTCTCCAGCCTACGGATGCGGTCTACACGCGCATTCATGATCTCCGCGACCAGCTCGGCCACCTGCTTACAAGGGCGCACCTGTTTCTCACAGAAAACCGGGAAGATGATGTTAACTGCTCCACCGCACTGTGTAATGCGTACCGTACCTGGATCACAGATGTTGGATTTGAGCGCTCGGCGCATCCCCTTGGGCGACATCTTCGGCTCTACAAGTCGGATACCTCGGCCTTTAAGATTAAAGGCCTTCGCAAGGCGTACCCACGGCCTCTGCTGATCAAGAGAGCAGAGGCTTACATGTTGTTGCGAATGAAGCATAATGCGTCCGCTCGACATAAAAGCGAATTGGATAAGAGGTTGCTGCTGGACTTGGCCAAGTCGTGCCTATCGCTATACGCAGACGTGCGACGAGTAGCGCAAGCTGCGCAAGATTCGTCACTCAGAGTTCTCATCGGCGGCAAGCCGGTAGTGGTGCCGGTCCTTCTGGAAGGCCTGCGGAAAGCCATTGACGCAAATGATCACGATCGGGTCAAGGGCGGCATGTACACCTTGTTCTTCACATCCTTGCTGCGGACGATTGTACGGGATTGGCGGTATGCGCCGGATGCCTTGCGCATGTATATTGAGACTGCTGGCATCGACAAACCATCTATTCAGAACCTGGGCTCATCGGCGCTATACTCACTGATTGAAATCGGCAAGGCTCAAGAGAAGATGGTCTTGCTAGACGAGACGGCTCTGAGCGCAATTCGCCCTTTGTTGGACGAGTCAGCCGCCATCAAAGCTCGGAACGAAGTCATCGTGGAGAGACGAAAGAAGGTTGAGGCTTCCAAGATGACGTTGGGCCTGGAATTGACGAAACAGGCAAAAGGAGCGCACTGGAAGATTGCCACGAGATGTGCGTTTTTCGCTCTCAACATGTGCCTCCGTTTCGATGGCCTGGCGCCGCCTGAGTTTGTGGAACTGGTGGCCAGCGGAACCATTGACCCTCATCCAGGGCTGCGAGGCTATTATCTCAACGCGTTTACGGCTCTCCTCGGTGCTATTGATATGAGAGCGGCCTATGGCCACGACTACATCAACTACCTCCAGGAGAAGGAGATGGGAGACCGGAACAGGATCGAGATTCCTGTGGAGAAGGGTGATGCGGAGTTTACGCGCAAGTTCTTGGACGCGTTCCAGGAGCCTCCAGAGAATACCGAGTACCTGGTTGACTCTGATCATCCAGGCTGGCTCGTCTGGGGCTCCAAGTTCACGGCGTTCCGGGCGCGTCCCGTGCCGTTCAACACGTACGATGAGCTAGAGACCAAGGTGCGCAAGCAAATCGGAAGCATCATCAACAGGCAATGGATGTCTCAATGCTTCGACTACCTGAAGCAGGAGCCGCGGGATATATGCTACGATAGATTCAGAATGACCAACGTGTACCTGCTCATGCACGTCTTTGACCTCACACACTATGGAAGCACCGAAGTGACGCTCGAAGATATCAAGGAGCTCACCGAGGCAGTCTACGGGGATGGCAGCGACAAGCATCAGCACAGAGCAACGGCGGAGATTCTCGGCGCGTTGTTGGCAGGTTCCAGCGACGATCCGTTGGAGATGCGCAACAAGGTGTGGGAGTTTGCCGGACCCATGCTGCTCAAAACAGTCAACGATGGCCTCACGCCCGAAAATATCCAGTACTGGCTGCCGTGCATCCATCTCGTTCTCGACTCAAGAGATCCACGCCGATCGCGCGAAATCATTGACGCGTTGAAGTCATTTAAACTCGACATGTCATCCAACGCCGCGTTCAAGGAGTCATCCCAAGTCCAGTTGCTGGAATTCGTGCTTGCCGACGGCGGCTGGCATTTTCGTCCTTACCAACCCATTCTCGACAATTTCCTCGCACACATTGACCACCCATACAAAGCGGTCCGGGAGGCGATTGGCAAAGTACTATGCGTCATCTTCCGCACGCGGTACCACGAGTCTTTCGAAAGCGTACCCAAGCTCATCGAGGCCAACAAGCAGGCCTCGTCCATTGGCCTCCGGCCATACCAACCATCCGAGCAGCTCACCGCCGTCATCAAAGATGTCTTTGGTCGACTGGAAACATGGCGCCACGAAAGAGAACCGGGACAGCAGACTCAATCTCGCTACACCTGCGGGTCCAAAACAGTCCTAAGCTGGCTCGACTGCAGCCTTTCCTCCAACGAATGCACCATGCTGGTACCCTTTTTTGCCACCCCCTTTATGGAGCAGCTCCTCCACATGATGGACGTCAAGGAAGATCCCGAACTTATGCGCATGGCCTACCACGTGTACCGACACCTCCCCAACATTCCCTTCCGTGAAGGCGAAGACGCTGAATTCATCAACGGGGTCATCAAGATTGGCCGATCGGCCTCGAGCTGGCACCAGCGGCTCCGGGCTCTGGTGAACATGCAAGTCGTCTACTTTCGCCGCATCTTTCTCACCGCGGCGCCGGAGCGCGATTTACTCTTCAATGCTGTCTCGGATATGCTGAGCGATGCGCAGCTCGAGGTCCGGTCGTGTGCGTCGTCCACACTCGCGGGCATGATCCGGTGTTCCCCGCGCTTAATTCGCGATCCGATGGTGGAGCGGCTGCAGAGGCGGTTTAAGCAGGAGTTGAGGGATAATCCGATGCCTAAGCGGAAGAAGAGAGATGTGACTGCTGCTGCCGCTGCTACTGCAGCCGTTGCTGCTACTGAATCTAGGAGTGAAACACCGGTGGATATACAGAGCCAGATTACGAGGCGGCATGCAGCGGTGCTGGGTCTTGGAGCCCTGATTGAGGCGTTTCCGTATGCGACGCCGCCGCCGGAGTGGATGCCCGAGGTGTTGGCTACGTTGGCGAGGAGGGCGGCGGGGGATCCGGGGATTGTGGGAAAGGCGACGAAGAGTATTTTGAGTGAATTCAAGAAGACGAGGCAGGATAGCTGGACGGTTGATCAAAAGGTATGTTCTTTTTTTCTTCTTTTTTTTTTTCGTATGGCATGGCTTGGTGTGGTTCATGTACCATGTCACATGTGTGTAGACAAAGTGGCTAACATGAGAGACAGTATTTCACGCAAGAGCAACTAGAGGACCTGGAGGGTGTGTTGTGGAAGAGCTATTTTGCTTAATTGTGGGAGACATTAGTCAAGACGACGAGGACTGCGGAAAGCTATGTAGCAACTTGGAAAAGCTGGAGAGAAGAGAGTGGGCGGCCCGTGGGAGAGTGGATGGCTGGTATAGGCAGCGTACAGAGTACAGAGTACATACAGGCTGATACAGCGCAGATGATGAAGGCAACGATGCACGGCTTACAGGCTGGTGGTAGGTATACAATAACTACAGGCAAGGCTGAGGGCTGAGGGCTGGACGCACAGCAAATGATGCAACTCGGACAGATGGATAACTGAATACAACAGACACGGATGGATAGATGGACCATGCATGAATAGAACGATAATGATATTTGAGTATAGCGAGACTTGGATCCAGGTGGTCGGTCATACGCGTGTGTGTAAGCCTCTTCATGGGCCCGCTTACACATACACATATATATATATATACATGTGTGTCTTGTGCCTTCTCTGCATGGTAGTCTGGGGCCTCGGGACCTCGTTGTGTAACGTGTTCAAACGCCGCCACCGAGGACTGTTCGAGAAAGACAAAGACACTATTCGCTTCCGTCGGTTCACCCTCCAACGCCAACGAGACCGATCCCACCCCTTCCCCCGCGGCCTGGAATATACGCCACTCTCCGGCATGTAGAGACCGCTTCGTCAACGTCAAGGCCAGGTACCTGGATTACCGGGCAAGCCGTTATCAATCGGGGCGGCGGCTTTGTCGGCCTGGGAATTAGGGGGAGAAGCTTAGGGTGGCTGTCTCAGTTGGGGTGCGTGTGAGGGGGGTTTGCGTGATTATCTATTCCAATGCCATGGTCTGGAGACGGGGAGCCAGGCCATTACATTCAATACCTATTCTTCTATCCTGGTACATAGTCATCCCTGTCATGTATTATGTAATAGGTGATCCTGGCTTCGTCTCCCTTTTCCTCATTCCTTTGCCGGAAGTACCATGTAATGTAACCTTGGGCAAGATGACATGTGACGGGGTCGTGGGTTGTTTGGTCTTTTGCCTCACTTGGCAGTTGCTGGAGCGAGCAGGGCGTCCGTGTGTTGATGTTCATGTTCCATTGCGGGCGGTACCCCATGCCACATGGCACGCTTCGTATTTGCGAGCTTGTACGGGGGGTATCTACAGATCGATACTCTGTAGACTGTGACAGGTAGTGAGTGAGTGAGTCTATCAGTATGTCGGTATCCTACATGCACAGCATAAACATGTCACATTTCTAACAAAGTCCAGAACGGAAGTATGCGGTCGTCCGGGCCCACGCGAATATTGTCAGCGTCCTTGTTTCCCACGAAGCCGTGCCCGGCCACCCGCCGGATCCAGTCCAGCAGTCCGTCGTGGAAGCCGTCGACGCTGAAGACGCTGACACCGCACCGATGGATGTCGAGCTGAAGCCACGTCGCGGCCTCGAGCAGCTCCTTTAGCGTGCCGTAGCCGCCGCTCAGCACGACGAAGCCGCTTCCGGGGGCGCCCTCGCGCACCATCTGGGTCATGAGCCGTTTGCGCGTGTGCATATCGCGAACTACTGTCCGACGTCCGAATCGCGACGCGCGTACTCGCCGTCGACGCGTCCGTCTCCGGTCCTGCCGCTCTCATACCGGGCCAAAGCCGCCGGCACGACGCCGTGTACCGCGCTGGGCCCAGAGAGTGCCACAAGCGTGCTGGCTACCGCGCCCATGATTCCCGTCGTGCCGCCGCCGTACACGAGACACATGTCGTGGCGGTGCAAGGTGACGGCGAGCGCCTTGGCCGCGTCGACGTGCGAGCTGTCATGGCCGCCCGATGATCCACCACTACTTTGTAGTTAGCAGAAGTAATAGAAGGTATTGCCGTTGTAATATGGCCATGATGGAAGACGGGTGGAATGGATAGAGTGTGATGCTTCACCTACAAGACGCAAACCACACGCTTCTTCTTGGGAAACATTCCAAGCGCATGCCTCGCACGTGAAGCCCCGTGGCAGAACTCGCCCGCCATGGTCAGCGCCGGTCCCTGCACTTCCGCTTGCCAAGTCGCCTTGTTCGTGACGCGTAGACTGCCAGTCGCCGTCCTGTGCCGATGCAAGAACGGCACCAGTGTGTGCCGCATCCACTCGAGCTGGTCCTGGCCGTAGTGCAGCGTGCTCGCGTTCATCGCCAGCCGTCCCTCCTCGCGCAGTTGTTCCTCCTGGCTGCTGCTGCACCCATTCGCTGTCCCGTTGACCGATCTAACCGCCTGGAGATACGGCAGATACTCCCGGTACCCGATGGCCTTCCAGACCCCTCTACTCAGGTCGCTCACCCCGTGCAGAAGCCTCTTCTCCAGGCGGTGCAGCTCCTTCAACTCCTCCAACAGACCTCTCTGGAGCATATTGTCGCCCCTCGTCTCGACCAAGCACTGGTACGCGTTGCGTTGCGGCACCAGCGTCAGCGCCAGCACCTTGTAGTTTCGCGAAAAGGCGGCCTGCAGGAGCGGCATTGTGAGAGACGTCGACCCGCCCACCAAGATGGGAAGTCTGTCCCGTGCGCTGATATCCTCCATGATGCGCACCGCTTGGGACACATAGTCCTCTGGCTCTTCATCCGCTTCGAGATAGTCGATGAGGTGGTGTGGCACATCTTCTGTTTCCTCGGGGAGGGGCCTCGCCGTGATGATGCCTCCGGGCTTGTAGCACTGCAGACTGTCCACTGAGATGACTTCGCCACGGTAGGCCTTTGCGATGGCGACGCCGAGCTTGGTTTTGCCAGAGGCTGTGGGGCCAACGATGGCGATGGCCAGTTTGCGGGTCGACATGACCGACTTTTGTATCTGTGGCCTTGTTTCTTGTTTCCCTGGTTCGCTGTTGTTTGTTGTTGTTGTTGTTGTTGTTGTTGTTGTTGTGCTCTTGCCGAGAAAGACAAGACCACAACGATAGAGGGACGACAAATGTTGAGAGAGGTGACGGTTGGAAAAGATGAAGGGGGAGCAGCAATACATGTATGTGTGTGTATATGGATGGGTATGTGAATGTGACGATTTCCTGTTTCTTTGCTTCTCCTCACTCCTCTACTCACCCGCTGGAAAGATGTAGCTTTATATAGTTGCATCCAAGCTCGTTCTCCCGCTCCTCATAGCCGCCCCTCCGAAAACCGAGCCCTTCATGCTATGCAGCGCGAAAATCACTCAACGCAAGATGCCTCAGAAACATCCACTCCATCTCTCACATTCCATCCTGGATTCCTTCTTCTTCGCCCTGCAACTTCCTGATTTGCTGGCTTCATATCAAGCATTATTAGTAAAGCTGAACTAATAATCCAAACGCATTAGCTCAGAGGGGGGGGGCGAGCGGGCGGGTTAGTCGTCATCAAGTTCTCTCGTGTACCTGCATCTTTTCTGATTCTCCAGTCACGCTAAGTTCGTCACGGATGTAGCCTGACGACGGCAGTTATGTTCCTTCCATGTGCTGGGTTCGGGAAGCAAAGGCCTCGAGTTTCTCCGCTTTCGAGGGACGGGGACAAAGAAACGATGCCCAAGACCTAGCCAGGTAGGGCGGATGCTGGACGGGCCACGCGACCGTATATGGTTCTTCTTAAGTTGTTACTGGAAGGGACAGGGATTGAGGGTTTCCCATCTTGCTGGCAGCTGCATTGGATCAGTGATCGATAATCAATGATCGGTGTGACTTCCGTCTTCGACACTTGAGCGTACACGTCACCGATGCCTATACTCACTCAGTGTTGTCGTTCTTCGCTATGGAACTATACTCAAGTATGAATAGTGATTTTTGAACGTTGGTGTCTTCGAGGAAGTGTTCTCCTAATCCTGATGCAGCGCTTTGCTCCTCACAGTTCTCTTCTTACCTTTTCGGTCGACCGAACGGCGAACCGCCCAAGATTCACGAGGCCTTCTTTCCAAGCTGATCATGTGCCCTTCTTTGGTGATGTGCTTGACTGCTGGGGGCATTCACTGGTAATACGGATCAGGTTCGTTCTTCATTCCCTTGCGACTGATCGCTTTGACAGGATATGACGGAAGGACAAAGTAGAGAAGGGAAGGATGAGGAGAGATGAAGCTAGCCGGGGATGTGAATCCCCCGACATTGTCGTTAGCATACTGAAATCAAGGGCGAGTTTCAACTAGGGCTGCTGTATGTAAGGTAAAAATATATGGCAGCATAAGTTTTGATATAATTTTTGTGACGGTTCCGCGCACTGTACCTATATATCCCGCACTAAGCTGGTTCTCTCCAGCTTAGTGTTCTGACCTTTTGGTCGGGTCGGTAGGGATATCCGATTCCTCACAATTTTCATTACAAACTTGCGTCAGTACGGAGTACATGTTGAAATTTCAAACACCGGATGCGACCCACTTTTTGGTCGGGTAGGAAAATGCCATCTTGGAAGTTGGTACCTCCTAACCACGGACCAATTAAGCTCCAAAGAGGGCTTGGCGACCTATTTATCGCACAAAAGAATGGCGCGCCGCCGTCTGGCCACTCCGGTGTGCGGTGTATACCCCTCCCTATAACTATACCCTGCGACACTATTCTGCAACTGCCAGGGTAAGAAAAATGCTCGTCGCTGCGCTCACACCAACCCTAATTGGTCACTGACGTACCAACACTGATCAGTGATCGTCACTTTCAATAGTCGAAGATCACAGATCCGCTAGGTTCGGAAGAAGAGACAACATTGGCGCCAGCTATCGTGCTGTGCCAAAGGAAGACGACAAGAATTCTACCAAATAGTATTACCTGTTGTAGAAGGGACCTAAACGTTTCTTAGAATTCGAATCAGGCTTCCAAGGAACAAGGATAGCTTCATGAAGGGACTTTTCGTTGGAGGAGACCATTCTCTTGTTGAACCGCATCCCTTGATTCTCTCTGTCATTCACGGGAGACCCTCGTTTCAGCAAGTTGCCTGTCATGAAGGGGGGTCCCCGGTCAGAAGAACTTGCACCAGAACACACGACAACAACATATTGACCTTTGCCCGCCAAGATGGACAATCCGGCAGATCTAAGTTCCAACAACCCTGTTTTACCACGAAAACGAACATGTTACATGGCTTCATCACAGGATGAATTTCTTTCCTCAGAGGAGATTGCGCCGACAAACCAACACTGATCAGTGTTGGTAACGTCAGGTACCTTGAACCCTGTCAGCATTTGACTCGTGAAGAAACTGATACACCACCACCATCACCACCACCCCAACAACATCAACAGCAGCAACGTGAAGAAACTAAGGTCATTGTCAGAATTTGATTTCTACAAACTTACGCTTGTTTCATAAGAGGACTCAATTTCACTCATGTATCAGGGTATCAGGGAAGGGCTGCAATTTATGAACCAGGACAACAGCCCGGCCGTCTCTGCTGCATGTGCAGAGAGGTACTCCGTGTGAGGATACCGTGACACTCCGTACTGCAGAGTGTCTACAGAGTACTCTTGAGTCTTGTACCTATGTACCTATTACGTATAATATAGCTTGTACATAATAATACCGAACAGGAACTGGAATTCCGGAAGGATCTTCCAGAACTTCCAGTGGGGTCGGCTGCACCCCACCTTGGACATGGAGCCGACCGACATTGGACAATCCCGGGGGCGGGGCAGGTAGATACATATGTACATACCTAGGTACCTAGGTAGCAATAAGTGATGAAGGAATGGAGACTCGAGAGAGAGATGCTCGGAAACCAACGTTTTTCTCCGTTTTCCTCATGTTTTCCCTTCCTGGTTATTTAGTCTGTTCCCTCCGTTTGGCTCCATTAAGAGAGAGCTCTCATCATATTGTACCTGTGAGGAATCAGATATCCCTACCGACCCGACCAAAAGGTCAGAACACTAAGCTGATGAGAACCAGCTTAGTGCGGGATATATAGGTACAGTGCAACGGTCAGAGCTCGCTGAGCCGTTTTCACAGTTGCCTGAGTTGAGAAGGAAAGCTGTACGAGTGGGGCGGATATATTCGTAGTCGTAATAGTGAAGCTTTTGATACGGCCACTTCTCCTACGCCACACCCTCTCGCCTGCTTCGCTCTCGATGCGGTCACGACGCGGTCGAGCAGAAATTTCTCCCTCTTACCAGCCAACGTTCATCAACATCAACTTGCCGTCCAAATCATCAGTAACGATTGAATTCTCATCAAATTAATTCCTCAATTTCAACTTCATCATCATCATGTCTTTCAATCCCTCTTTTGAGCTTCACGCCAACACGCTCATTGTCCCCCACGGCACAGCCCTTGACAAGCATGATGGAGGGCAAATCCAAAATTTGCCTCCCTCCATGCAGTTTGATACTTTTGACGAGCTTTTTGCCTTCCTACAGCAATGGACCCTCCAGAAAGGAATCGCCTTTTGTCAAGGACGACTCGAGCAATTATCGCATGATTGATGGGCACCTCTCCGCAGCGTACGCCAGTGGCTCTCAAATACCATCTCAATCTACGGGCGTTCGTCGAGAACTTAGTACCCAATCATCGCGGCATTCGTGCTGTTTGGAATGAAGTAGAACAAGATGTTGCTGAACAACGGCAGTTGTACGGGGGTTGCACGGGGACGCAAGTCTGCAATAGGCAATCAATCTGAGGCACAGGCGACAGCATGGAGTTTTTTTTTGATTGAAATTGTGTGTTGTTTTGTGTCTGTGAGTTGTCGTTACTGTTACAATACCCAACGTGGTGTTGAGTGTGCGTAGATACATAGCTAATTAGGAGCCCAACCATGCAACAATTTCATGCTTTATGTTCGCTGTTGCGATTAACTTTATACATGAATGGTGAAGCGATAGATCGCATAGTTTCGTGACCTTATCCTACGGGAGTGAGATACGTGCTGGCGGGTGTGTTGACCAATGACGACAGGGCTGCGCTAGCTGAGTTCAGCGATGTCCCACTTTTTAATTGGCATCGTGCAGGGCTACTCCCGGGTTCTTCTAAATACAAGCCAATTTTCCCCAAAGAATATCCTACATCTCGGTTGCCAACGGCAGTTGTTTTCGGTGTGGGTTTAGGCGTCAGCGCCTTCCACCACGTGTTCTCGCGTGGGCACAAGTTGTGTCGTTTCAAAGCGGAATGTTTGTACTCCGTATGTATATTATGTATACAGCCCTTTGCAGGAAGCCATTGGGCAGCTGAGATCGGAAGAACAGATGCACTCGGCACTTGATATGTACCGAGCACCTGGATAATGTATATGCACCTCTGCTGCGGTAACGGCCTACAACGGGCCAACTTGATGGAGCTGACATAGCCGATGAAGCGGCCGATGAAGCGGCCGATGAAGCGGCACTGAGCGGCAGGCGCGAGCGGATTCCCCGCATCACGGTCCGATCATCGATACCCTACGACGGCGTCGAGCTCGTGGGTCTAACTACACAAAACAACAGGGACAAGCATAATTATTAGCGAGGCGACACAGACACAGAATAGCCACACAGGACTCTGGCACCCAAACAGAATTGGGCGGCCCCCACGAAGTTCACGAACCATGTCTCCGGAGCAGATACGACGCGATCCTGACAACAGAGGTTTTTAGAAAAAATGCGGAACTCATCGATGGATCTTAACTCAACACTTTTGTTGAAAGTTCTGGCGTGTCCACACTTTTCGGATTTCTCCTCCTCCGCAGACTCCGCCTCACCCCCAAAACCCTACCCTGAACCTAATATAAATGTAAAGCTTCGCTTTACGTCTCTTCTTTTCAAGATTCGCCGCAAATTAGTTCAGCTTTACTAACAAATCTTGACAACCGAGTGAAAGGAACGGTTGTTTTCCAAACCCCTCCTCTGGAACTTGGCATCATGAATACGGGATGGGCCTCCTCGGCATCGCCTTTCCTAGGAATAGCGATTGTCCTCGGCGTCTTATTACACGCCTTCATCTTCAACCGCGGGGAGTAGGATTTGCACACCGTTCAGATCCTTCGTCAGTTTCTGGGCCTGTTTGTCGTTTCGGCCGCTGTCTTGGCCATTGTGCCGCTGCCTTTGCAGACAGCTTCTTCTTCCTCTTCATCCTCTTGAAACCCATTCATATTCGCCTTGTGCCTCACGGGATGCGTGATTCTAGGGCTGTTTACCAGTATACTCGTGTATAGAGCATGCTTTCACCGCCTGAACCGCTTTCCGGGACCGTTTGCTGCGCGCCTGTCCAACTTGTCCATTACGCGGTTGTCGGTGAAGAAGTTACAACTTTATAGGGAGATTCAGAGCCTGCATCGGGCGGGGATTATGTTCGCGTGGGCGAGTACATTTCTTTGTTTTCGTTTTTCTTGTTTTCGAGGTCTCCTATCAAGCTCACTTGAAAAATTCCGACTAATGCTTCGATTCTCTTCCGTTCCTTTTTCACAGGCCCCTCGGAACTGTTCATCATTGAAGCAGAAGCCGTCGCCGCCATACACTCAAATAGTTCTCCCTGTAGCAAAGGACCATGGTATAACATCGAGTAGCCTGCCATCTCTGTGCACATGACACGCGACAAGGACGACCATACAAGACGGCGCAAGACCTGGGACAAGGCTTTCAGCACCAAAGGTAAAACGCGCCTCTGCCATCCCCTCTGCTTGTCCATCCTTGTTCTTCGTTGCTAAACATCGATGAAGCCCTTCGCGATTACGAGCCTCGCGTGGCCAAGTACACCAGTTCGCTGCTTCAGCAAATCGGGGAACACCAAGGCATCCCCTTTGACGCATCGAAATGGTTCAACTTTTACAGCTTCGACGTTATGGGGGACATGGCCTTTGGTGAGAACTTCAACATGCTCAACAGCGGGCATGCGCATGCCTTCATAAGCTTATCCATAAACACTTGATTGCAGCCGGCAAGCTGAGCCACTTGATCTGGTTGTTTCCTCTCATCAGGGCGATGTCGATTCTGAACCGCGAAGATGCAGCAGCCCAAGTCTGGCTCCTCAAGCAAATGTCCCGTCGAGAAAAGGTTAGAAACAAGCTTTCAAGAAGAAAGACTCCCCTCCACCCCCATGAAACGAATGTGCCAAGCTAAAGTCTCAATTACGCTACTTAATTCTTCTCGTTCAGAACTGCCCCGATGTTCCAGATGTCTTCTCCTGGCTGCTGTCCGATTTCGAGCGCCTTGAGAAACCAAGCCGGCAGGACCGGTTCAATCTGCAAGCGGATATGCAGCTTATTGCCATAGCAGGAAGGTAAGAGGAGTCAGGACACAGGGCAGAAAGATGAAAGAACGATTCCCGAGCCATTCAAACTTCATACAAATCACGATGAATAAGCACAAAAAAGGAAAACAGGAGTGAGAGGGAAAGATAACAACTCTTCCATATTCAGTGACACCATAGCCGCCACCCTATCAAGTCTATTCTTCTTCTTGGCCACAAACAAGGCTGAATGCGTCAAGCTCCAGCAAGAGTTGGATACTTGTTTTCCCGGCGCCACGGAACTGGACCAATCCAAGCTCTCCAAGATGAAGTTCCTCCAGGCTTGCATCAACGAAGCCCTTCGGCTCTTACCCCCTGTTCCTCCAGGACTGCAGCGCATGACGCCTCCGGAGGGATTGATGATTGGCGACAGATTCATACCAGGAGACACAATCGTGACGATTTCTTCCTATGCGCAATACAGAGATAATTGAGCTGCCGTTCCAGTCCTTATTATCCGCTTATCTGCAGCGCTTGTACCCCTCACGAAGAGAAAGCCTTTTATCTAAGTACTTTCAAAACGCTAATGCAGAATTTGACTAAACGAGAGATTTTTTGCTTTGCCAAGTTGCTTCATCCCCGAGCGATGGACCACGAGACCAGAGTTGATCAAGGATAGCTCGATATATATGCCCTTTGGGAGTGGTGAGTCTCGGTCCTACTTCCTCTCCTTTCCAAGTTGGCTATTGCTGCACCAAATTGGCGCAGCCTACTGGCCACTCCCGTGTCGTGAAATGACTACTCTACTACGATCTACCCACTCTCTTGATCCGAAATCTCTTTTCAGAATGCTAATTCTGATCTGTTTTTAGGAAATACGCCTGCGTGGGCAAGGCGCTCGGTCTAATGGAAGTGCGTCTTGTCACGAGCACGATCCTGCGGCGGTTCGACGTAGACTTGGCCCGTGAGCAGGCAGAGGCTGCTTTTCTCTCGGGTCTACGGGACTACTTCACCATTTCGGCGTCGAACCTGAGTGTTGTGTTTACGGCGAGGAACGCACGTCAGAGCGTGTTGGAGGAAGTGTAGTCACGGAAGAGCGTGGACTTATCGTACTCATATAGAAGCTTGCGTCTGTATGGTAGGCACGTTTGGCTTGATGAAGTCACTGAATGACTGTGTGTTTGCCAGGGGCTCGACTCGTCGTAGCATAGAGAATTCGATGAGAGCGCCACCTCTGCTTGATCGCTTCGCCTGCATGAGGTGAATGTGAGGAATATAATTGTTAGGTGGAAACTACATTTGAAGACTAAAAAGCCTTTTTTTTTTTTTCCCATAGTCACTTCTCAGTCAGATTCGGGACCAGAGTTGCCGATCCGTTGGGGATCGTGCTGGCTGGGGGTTGGAAATTGCCTTGAAGACATGTGATCCGACAAACTGCATATGACGAGCCGGGGCGCACCAAACACCGCAACACCAAGCAACCGCACAGGGCTCTTGCTCTGCTATAACGTCAGATGTAAGAGATTAGCGATACATCATCTTGGCATTGAACAAACATTTTTCATCTGTACTCGGCAGATGGGTGTTGAGCCATCTTTCAGATGCAATACTGTGTCAGCCCGCCCCAAAAACGCAGCTCGCTCGTTGCATTTCATCAGAATTCATAACTTTGCCACGATGGAATCGATGGAATCGATGTACTGTCTCATCCGACCCCATGTACCAGACACTTTCCCAGATCAAACACTTCACCACTTCCAATCGCATCGTGCTTGATGTTGTGGAAGAGATTGGCAAGTTTGCGGTCCGTTCGCTCGTGAAGTACATGTGCAACAATCGATTGACGACCATCGCGACGATCTTACTGTCATGGGAAACACATGACGTCGCCTGGGGCTTCTGTTCAGGACTTTTGTTTGCTTGTTGAAAGGAAAGGAGTCCTCGTGATGTGAATGAAGGGCCTGACTGAAGAAGGAGGCCCGTTCATCAGAAGTACTTGAGCACGACGATTGCTCGTGGAATTCACCTGTTCGAAAAGAATCATATCAACCACATCCAGCCACACTATCACCCTCACCTTAGAAAAAACAATCTTCTTCTTCTTCTTTTTCTTTTTCTTCATTGAAAACAGCAAAAGAGCAGTGTTGAACATCCTAGCAACAATGCTTTCCCTCCGAAACCTCCTTTTCCTCGCCGTCGCCGTCACCGGCTCCGTCATCCCCCGCGACGTGAGCCAAGTGAAGAAAGACCTGGAGACCATCAACGTGGACACCCAGGAAGTTACCAAGGCCGTGAACGGCTTCAACGGCAACCTCAAGAGCGCGCCGCCCATCCTCACCGCGCAACACAAGCTCACTTCCGATATCAAGACCTCGACCGACCACGCCAAGGCGGCAGGCAAGGTCAACGAGCCGGACGCGGACTTCATCATCAACTATATTAGCGGGCAGTTCCAGCCCAGCATCGACGCTGCGCTGTCCGCTATCAAGTCCAAGAAGGACAAATTCCAGGGCGCTGGGTTGGCGGGCACGGTGAAGACCTCTCTTACCCAGCTCAAGGGGGATGCTGATGCGCTGAGTGATGCTCTTATTGGAGGCGCGCCCGCGAGTAGAGCCGACAAGGCCAAGGGACTCAAGGCGCACATTGGCGCTGGTTTTGATGACGCCATCAAGGCCTTCAATTAGAGGATTGGACAACCTTCGTGGTCCGGGGTGGAATGGCGGTTGGGCCTTGTTGACGTATTCGACACAAAATCAACTGTTTTGCGTGTTTGTCAACGAGCCTCGAGCAAAACACTGCCGGGTTATGGAATTCGCAGAGATCTTGTATGGCCGCATTTGCTTGGTGGTGTGCTGTTTCCTGTCTCTAAGTTAGGCCTTACCCAATTGATGATGAAGCTTGATTCTGATCGCCACTATGAAGTTTACTGATGGGCTGCACTGGTGATGCCTTGGAGGCCTCCTATAAGGGAGTCAACCCTCCCGTCTCGTTTCTTCTCGACGGGGGGGGGGGGGGCACACCTTTTGCAAAGGACACCAACAGGTACATATAACGTAGGGAGTACACCCACGAGTATAGAGTACTTTGACAGAACAACAGAAGAATCTTCCACTTTTGTCAGAAGTTCAATGCTGAACTCTTTCTACGTCCATATCAAGAGGTTGAAGAAGATGCGTGACTTTGGGAGAAAGAGGAAAGAGTTCGATATTGGACTTCTGACCGAAGTGGAAGTTATCGGTCTCTCTGCTCTTCTAAAAGCCAAGACGGAATGAATGGATTGTGACGAAGGCAGTGTCATTGGTGTCAATGACAGAGGACTGTCAAATTGACTTAGAGACGGGAAGATCGAGGTGAGATACAAATATGAAGACGTACTGGAAGCACCGACAGTCATCTGCAGTGTTGTTCGCTCGATCGCTTCCAGAATCGGTTCAGATTCGTACCTCAGCTCAATCTTGCCGCGTAAATACCTACATTAGGTAGGTAGGTACCTATGTGCGTAATGCAACACCAGTCCACATCTCGAACTTCTGTGCCAGCGATGCGCAACATTGTTGTGAGAAGGAGACCGAATCGTGTGCCTCACCCCTTGGGTATTAGTAGTCTCTTCCGTCTCCTCCCGTGAATGCTTTTCCCGTAGACGAAAATCCATTCGATACTTGTGGCTCTATGTGGATTCAAGGCAGATGAGGAGACTCTGAACACCCAAGGGACGAGGCACGAGATCAAAGATGTGCGGTTAAAACTGCCTAGGCTCGAAAGACAATCCGCCTTCAGCGCTCAAAGCTAACTTCGCGATGAGGCTGATCAAGTAGCCAAAGAAATATGCTTGCTCACCTAGACAAAGTATTCGCAACTTATCACGAATTGCACGGTCATACATTTAATTCCTGTCGTTGTGACCACATATCACATTGTAATCAAATCCAATGATCCTATGTAGGTACCTACCAACAAGTCCGCCAAGGCGACAGCTTCGCCATGAATGGCTTATCTGGGCGACTACTCCGTATTCTTGAGGGAATTTCCCGACGGCCGTCGTCCTTTTGCGTCGCCCTGCCGTTGGCCAAAGTTCGACAAGACAATATTGCTCTCGCCCTGGTGAGGTAAGGTCCTGTTCGCTTGTCGGCTCGTCCGTATCGTTCTCGTGTCGTCTCAGAAGTCACAGGACATGCAGGAGAGGGGGCTGAAGACTCGCAGTGGGGGGCGAGGCGCCGGTCACTCACAAAGATAATGAATGACAAGCTTGTGTTGAAAAGCTTGCCACAAGACGCAAGGAATCGGGAAGAAGTCATGGTCGACAAGGGCTGCGCGCCTCCAAGCTCCGGCACCCCTAGCTGCAGATTGCGATTGGGATCGGGATGTCGACCGAACGGCGAAGCAGACACAAATGGTCAAGCAAGGCTGAAGCTCTGACCGTTGCGGCCTGCGGGAATAGTGTCGGAATCGGGCGAACAAAGGATGCTGCCCGACGGCACGGATATGTTGGCGGCGGCGCAGCAGCTGCATCCTGGACTTGGACAACGGAGTTGGTGACTTTTGGACTGCACACACGTCTTACCAGAAACGGAAGTCCCTACATCCTGAAACAAGACACAACCATGAGCTGGAGTGGAGAATCGTGATTCGTGATTCGTGATTCGTGATTCGTGAAGCCATCATGTGCCTTGATACTGATACTGTGGATGCGGTGTCCTGTTTCGGTCAAAATTCCAGACAGCACGAGCACGTGGCCGTGTTGTCCACTCTTGACTGATGACTGGCCAACTTCACAGCCTCATTGCGTCACACAATTGGCGACCCATTTTCAACATCGCGACTTGACGGCGACGGACCCCAAGGAGAGAGCGACCTCGGAGCTTATCATGTCTACTCCGCATGTCATCTTGAAGATGCTTCCCAGCTGTTCAGCCATGCGACTAGCACGCTCAGCCTCCACAGTTCGACCAAAGGCTCCGCGACATCGCCGGCAAACAACCGAGGTTTCACGACAATAGCGCCCTAGGTAGTTTGCCTCGCCGGCTGCGTTTCACACAAATCTCGATAATGCAGCGTAATGCGCTTCGATGTTGGCCCGTTCCTTGTATTTGCTTTCCAACTACTTAGTAATAGGTACGTCGCTGCAACAGAATGAGCATTTGTGGTGCAGATGAGTCCATCGCACATGAACGGTCATCGAAGCGTACGACAGACACAACATTAGGGACACATCAAGATTCCAATTGCCAATGTGTTCGCCATGTCTCTCTATCAGCAAGTCACGCAAGACGGTATCGATGACAAGAAGGCAGCCACAATAGCGGTGGAATCGCAGCACGCGGATCTAGCAACACGGGGATTGGCACCTTTGGAAAACGGGCCTATCAATGTTATGGACCCAGCAGGTTATTTCGCCGCTCGTCAAATCATTGTGCAAGACGAGGAAAATCTCGACTTTGCTTCGAGATGCCGCGCTAGAGCGTCGTCCCCAGAGAAACGCGTGGACGCCATCGTTCGAGGACTGCGTCGGCAGGACCAAGAACAAGTCTACGACGCGGCCACTCCTCGTCAGGGACCCGGAAATCAGAAACACAAGAGGTCTACGGGCGATCACTTTCTTTCCAACATTGACCTGATTCATCGCACGGCGCTGTATGATATCGCATCGCATATGCCCAAAGGCGGTCATCTCCATATCCACTACAACGCATGCTTGCCACCCCGGGTGTTACTGGATATTGCGAAGGGCATGGACAGAATGTTCATCACAAGTAATATCCCGCTCGTACCGGACAGTGAATATACCAATTACGACCGCTGCGAGCTGCAATTCTCCATCACGAGTCGCGAGCGCGAGGTTCCTGGGAATCTCTTCTCGCCAGAGTATCGTCCGCGCCAGACAATGCGATTCGACGAATTCTTGCGCGAATTCTCCAATCATTACGGTCGTATAGATCCCGAGGAATGGCTTCTGGAGAAGCTTCTTTTTCATGAGGACGAGGCACATGGAGTGCTACAAACTGCAGCAGGGTCAGTCAGACGTCTGTGTCCCATAAACCATGAGCCTTACTATATCGTAGTAGGATGCTGACGACTAGTCCATTTTCTTTCAAGGGTATGGGAGAAGTTTAATCGCAGGACGCGAATGATGAAAGGATTGTTCAATTACGAGACTGCGTATCGTCAATATACGCGTCGGTGTTTGGAGGGTTTCATGAGAGATAACATACAATATGCTGAAATTAGACCCACCTTTATGAAAAGTAACCGACTGTACAACGACGAAGGGACTGCGCGGGTCGATAATCGTGGGATCATGGGCATCATTATCGAAGAAGTGACCAGATTCCAGCACGATATGGCGTCCAAAGGGGGCTATTTTGGCGGCTTGAAAGTCATATATACTGCTCCCCGTTCGATGTCGCCAGAGGAGGTCAGACAGTCACTGGAAGAATGCCTCTGCTTCAAGCAGGAATGGCCCAAGTGGATAGCAGGTAGAAATTCACCATATGCGAAAGCAACGCTTGCCATGAGATTCTTGGACCAGGATCCGTTCCTCGTCCTGACTGACACGTTCAACTCTCTACAGGGTACGATTTGGCGGGAGAGGAAAGTAAGGGGCGACCACTCAAGGATTTCGTGAAGGAGCTGCTCGATTTCAAGAAAAAATGTGCCGAGGCGAACGTGGATATACCCTTTCTCTTCCACTGCGGCGAGACGCTCGACATGGGATCTGATGTGGATGGCAACTTGGTCGACGCCTTACTTCTTGGAGCGAAGCGCATTGGCCATGGATTTGCACTGACGAAGCATCCCTATATTATGCAACAGATGAGAAGAAAGGGTGTATGCCTGGAGCTGTGCCCCATCTCAAACGAGGTCCTGGGACTTACGCCCCGGGTGGCCGGCCACTCCATGTATCCGCTGTTGGCGAACAATGTGCACTGCACGATCAACTCAGACAATGGTGCTTTTTACCGGTGAGTGTCGGCATTGAATCCTTGCAGGCAGCGGACTTGGGGAGACGAGAATGCCGAAGGCAGACTAATTAACAGTGTTGGGATTCTGTTTTCCTGCCTAGCTCGACGCTGTCGCACGACTTCTATCAAGTTATGATCGGCAGGGCGGATATGGGCCTCTTTGGGTGGAAGCAGCTGGTGCTGTGGAGCATTGAGCATGCCTGCCTGGATGAGGCCGACAAGAATAGTGTGCTAAACGAATGGCAGCGTCTGTGGGTTGAATTTCTTGAGTGGGCGATCAATAAATACGACGCGGCCAAGGCTGTTGGGGAACTTGAAGAGGATGGCCGATAGTACGGACTGACACAGATATGCGTTGTTTATGTCAAACGGATGTTCCCGTGTCTGGTCTGGCAGGTGCATGCAAACAGGACAGATAACTTAGGTAGGGAGGCTAGAGGTATGTACCTAGCTAGGTAGGTTTAGGAAGGAGGTAGGTACGAGGTACCTACCTTCCAAGACTTAAAAGGGAGAACATTGTGGAGTCGCCACGGCCCCAGCCGAGGAGCCGAAGGTTCCGCAATGGAGATGAGATGGGCCTACGTAGGTACCTATACCTACATCGTACCTAAGTAACCGTCGGAAGATACGGGGTCGGGCACACAGCACAGAGTACATACATATGTATCTATATACCTTGTACCAGGTAGATAGGTACAGCACGTGTAATTCAACTTGACTCAGCTGAACTCATGGCAACGCGGCAGCCAAAGCGGCGGTACTAGGCATCTTATTCGCCGAATCTACATAGTTAGTGCCGAGAGCTTGCGTACCTATTGCAGGCAGCAGCAGCAGTGCAGAGCTGACGTTGCAATAGGTACTGTAGGTAAGGAGGTACTGTAGACTAGCAGCAGCCCGGACCACTTACACAACTCCGCCACATTTCATCGTGACATCGTCTTCAATGTGCATATTCATACGCAACCGCGCCTCGTTTAGATCTAGTTGCAAAAAAAACATAAGGTAGCCGGCCATCAGCCCTCGTCGCCATGACCATTAGGCCTCACCTGGCAATCGAGACTTCAAACGACCAGCTCAGTCCCACGCAATGTCGAGCCCCGACGAGCCCGACTGGGCCTGGTTCCCCAACGTCAAGTCTGCCTGGTCTCTCGACGTGGTGAACTTGCTCGTCGTCATTGGCGAGTCGGCCATCGCGGAACATGCCCAGGCCATCACCGCCTCTCTGCCGGGCATGCTGCCCCGTATCTTGCCTGCGCCGCAGGCTCTGCTCAAGCCCTCGCGCCCGACGCGGATGCCCGAGACGCACGCCCGTATGACGGGCGTATATAGTGGCACGACGCTCGATTCGGTGGGCTTCTTCGCCAATATCATTACTCCGCTCGACACTTTGCCGCCGTTTAGCTTCAAGGTTCTGGAGATTCGGCATTCAGATCGGACGACCGAGGCGCAGTTCGCGTCGCCGGTGCCTGATACGGCGCCCACAACGCTGGCTGGGCGGCGAGTGCAAGCTCTGGCAGTGGACATGGGACGTTTGGCAAAGAGATTAGTAGTCACAGCAGTGACAAGGACAGGACATGCCAAGAGCCGAAACGACGACGACAACAACAAGAGTCGTGAAAAGCAGGCGGGGATTCTCGACGATGCGGAAGAATTAACCGACGGCTCGACAAGCAGTGGGAGAAGACACCATCTCCACGGACGAGCAAAACAACCACACCAGGACGAAGAATCAGGTCCTCCCCTCGCCGCCGCCCCCTGCCCCCGACGCCAACCGACGGTCCAGTTCCAACACGAAAGCCTCTCCAACACGGCCACTATTCTCCCAGTCCCTCCAAGCTACGCTTTGCCGCCTCGCCGCCGGTCCACGGTCCGCGAACGTGCCCAAGACCTCCTCACCAGTCCCACCGTCGCCGTGGGGGGCAACCGTCCCGCCGTGCCCGCCAAGCTCTTCTCCCCCGTCCACATCCTCTCCATCTTCTCCTGCCTCCTCAGCATCGCCATCCTCAGCACAGCCGTCCTCCGCCGCGACGGCACCGCCATCCTCGCCATCTCCCTCCTCTCCTTGGCCTCCACCGTTGTCGGCTACGCCTCCTTCTGGCGCCCTATCCTCATGAAGCGCAAACACACTAACCAAGTCCCCCGCGGAGACGTCCTCATCCGCACCCGCGAAGGCGCCTTTGTCCTCGTTCACTGCTCCGAAGAAGTCGCTCGGGAGTTATACTCCGGCACCGAGGAATGCGAGTACTACGTCGGCGGGAATACCTACCGCGCGCTCATGGCCCTGGGCACCATGCTCCTCATGCTCAGTGTAGTCCTCCTCGGGAATTGCACCTGGGAACTCAAGGTCTTCATCGGGGCGTCCTACATTGTTCTCAATGGGTTGTATTGGGGTCTGGGTATGATTCCCCGGGCGTATTTCTGGGATCTCTCGCGGTATGAATGGGCGGATGTGACGCCGGCGGATGCGCTTGATGCTCATAAAGTCACGCAGGTGGGGGATCAGCGCGAGGGACATCCGTCTTTTACGAGGACGTTGTGGTATGCGATTCGCGAAACAGAGCTGACGGGATGGGTGGAGAGGAGCGGCGCGGCGCCCAGCACGGAACAGTGGCGGAAGTGGTTGTGCGAGGCTGAGGAGGCGGCGAAGCGTAAAGAGAGGGCTTGGCCGGCGGTGCAGAGGAAGAACGATATTTTAAAAGAGACGTTGCGGAGGGGGGATGTGCTGGATCGCGCAGCGCAACATGCTCCGGCTACTGAGGTGAAGGTGCCGGCCGATTCGTGGAACAATAGTTGGAGCAAGGATGGGACGTTTTGATGTATCGATACAGTGACGGGGAGGAATACAGTACGAAAAACTATCTACCTGGGTGGTCAACGTCTAGATTACATGGATAGTTCATGCATGCATGCAAAGAGAAAGCGTTTCAACTTTCTTATCAGCAACAAGCAACTGAAGATGGAAGAGAACGCATCTTACTAAAAACGCCACCGTGCCGTAACACCGTCTGAAATTGGCCAACATGCGCCAGCTTTACGCTCAAAGAACAAGACATGGTCCATCTATTCTTAACCATGCTGTTTTTTCCACTTGCAATCTCCATTTCCTCTAATCATCAAAGTACACACTCCCAGAGTGTGTGATGTCAATGGCACCCCCGCGAAAGCTGCCCCTCTTCTTCTTGTTCTTCTCCTTGGTGAAACCCTTGCCCTTGGTGACAATCAAGTCTTCGTGGGCGCGCTGCGAATAGCCCACATGCACATACTGATTGGAGGCGAATTTGGGGTCGACCTTGACGTTCTTGGGGATGCGAGAAAACGGTTCGTTCTGCTTCTTGCCAGTCTTCAGGATGGGGACCGGCGGGAGAGGGGGGTTCTCGTTTTTGACCTGAGGCGCGGGAGATTCGGTGTCCAAGGTAACTGAGCTGGCCGACGAGTCCGGGGACGATGCCTTTTTGCTCTTGGACTCGGGTTTGGATTTAGACTTGGATTTAGACTTGGATTTGGAGGCGGAATTGAACTTGGGCTTTTCGTCTTCAGAATCCGACTCAGACGAAGGAGAATCCGAGGTAGAGTCGGAGGAAATTTCAGAGGAAGAGCCATCTGAGTCTGGCAGAGCAATCTGGGCAGCCGTTCGTGCTGCGGCCAGACCGTCGTCGCTATCGCTGTCGCTGTCACTGTCACTGTCGCTTTCGCTGTTCGAGTCCGAAATGGAGTCTGAGTCTGAGTCGGAGGAGCTGGAACTGTCGTCAGAGGACGAGGAGTCGGACAAGTCGGATGAGTCTGAAGAGTCGGACAAGGAGTCGGATGAATCCTGATCTATATCCATCTCATCTGCGGGAGGCTTGATGGTTTTCTGCTTCTTCGCTTTGGGTGCAGCCTCCGAGTCGGAGCTTGAATCAGAATCCGAATCGCTGGAGTCGGACGAATCGGACGACGACTCCACCGGAGCCTTGCGTTTGAGATTCTTGCCACTAGCTACAGACTGTTCCGTCTTTTCTGTCTTCGTCTTGTTTTTCTTCTTCTTCTCGGCTTCACTGTCGCTGTCACTGCTGTCGCTGTCGCTAGAGCTCAAGCTTGAGCTCGAACTATCGCTCGAATCGCCGCTATTCGTCTCTGGCTTGCCGTGACGGGCCGTCTCCCAGTCCTGGAAGATGGACACCAGAGTGTCGTCGCTTTTGTTTTTCGAAGTAGACAACCCTTTCTTCTCCACTGCTTTCTGAAACGCGCTGTGTGCTTTGGTGAAGGAGAGATCACTCAGGAAGCTCCCCACGAGGTTCAGAAGTTCGGCGGGCGGTGGGCCAGCGGCGGTATCCGCCTTATCGACAGCAGCTGACTTGGAGTTCTTCTTTGCCATAATGTCGGATTTAGGTGCTGTAGATGGCGGCACCTTTGTGTCGTTGATGGCTTTATTCGAGAAGAGCCAGGAAGGGCGGGCACTCGTGCCGGACATGTGTTTGCGTTGATGGTATCACGAGACTGTGGAAACCGGCCTTAGATGGAGCAACGCAGTGAACCTGCCAGCGACTTCTTGGATATGCGTTTCACAAAGAGCAGGAGAGGGGAGATGAATCGGAAATTGAAAATGCAAGTCTGTGGAATGTTCCAGCAAATCGGGTTTGGTTTTGCAGAAACTTGCCCTGCACTTTTTGGCAGTGTTTGCTGCTCTGGGGTGTTGTTGCCTTCCAATTTTTTTCGGCGGCACGGAACTGGTGGGGCGTCGAGCGGGGCATTCTGGCACTTGGAAGCTTGGCACATGATTGGCTTGTCAACCGCGGCGCGTGTCGGTGACGCGAGAAGGCTGAGGGAGGCTTCTTTGATGGCCGTAGTGAATCCCAACGTTGTCAGGCAAGACATCTTTCTCATAAAGTTACGACCCAGCTTGCCTTTTTATATCTCCACTCCTACTTTTCCCAGAAATCGTGTTCATCGCAGCTACAGGACTCTCTTGAGGCTGTACGTATGTACCTGCCGGCTCCCACAGGTACTGAGCAACAAGTCTCCGTCCGATCCGCACCCACAGCCACCCCTGCCGATGTAGGAAGGTCCCAATTTTTCCAGTTACGCCTCTTCCCTTGACGTAGGAGGTAGTCACGTAGTCGGTCCTGGCCAAGATCCTGCATTTGCTTCAGCTCCACCATCAACCGCGCTTATCCTGCATCATGAACGCAACCAAACGAAAGTTTAATGCTCTACTCCAAGGCCTCAGCAGCCCCCGGCCATCCACTGCCGACATCAACAAAGACGACATGAACGCTCCTCCGAGATACGGCTCCAGTCCTGCCACCAATGACGAAATCCTCCAGAAGCGGCGACGACTAGGTTTTCCCGAGTCAACCGCCCCGACACTGTATAGCCCGCTGTCCGTCACCACCTTGTTTTCAGATGTCGTCCTCCGGAGATCGGCTGCACAGTCGAACAGTAAGGCAATGAGCCACGCGCCCGCCAAATATTGTCCAGGAGATCGAGACGAGCTTCTCAAACGCCTGGCGACGTTCCAGGACATTACTGACTGGACCCCGAAGCCGGACAAGATAAACGAGAATGAGTGGGCAAAACGAGGCTGGATATGCCAGGGCAAGGAGAAAGTCCGCTGCGTTCTCTGTCACAAAGAGCTCGTGGTCAAGCTAAGCAAAAATGAAGACGAGAGCGCCAAGCCATCAGCCGCGTTGGCGTCTTCTGAGATTGGTAAGAGTCTCGATACATACGGCTTTCACGGTTCCTTCTGTATACGGACGGGGAAAAAATCGTACTGATCCTCTCGGCTTAGCGGACGCATTAGCAGAAAAATACTCTGATCTTGTTGTTTCGTCCCATCAGCAAGACTGCTTATGGCGGAAACGCGGCTGTGAAGGTAGGCATTACAATCCCACACTGCTCTCGGGGTCAAGTTCGACTTGCTCACTCGCGGTTCTCCAGATTCGTTACTACGATTGTCCTTTTCGAACACTCAGGCCACACTGGCGTCGCTTCGACAGCGTTACGATGAACTGAATTACAGGAGCTCAGCCCTCCCCTACGAATTTAACCTACGGCTACCGGACGATGTCAACTTGGACCACGTCCTTTCACTGCTCCCTCCCGACTTCTTTACTACACCTCCATCGACTATGGATCAATCTGTCTCTGTTGATTCGGCTCAAAGGCCGCCGAATCGGGTCGCGCTAGCCTTGGCTTTGATGGGCTGGCAGGGCTTGACAGACTCCCGGATAGGCGCGGTGCCCAATTCGGCCTCTTGTCATACGTGTTTCAGGCGTTTGGGACTGTGGATGTTTAAGAGCAAGGAGGTTGACCAACATGGAAACGTTGTAGTACCAGCTCCAATGGACCACCTAGATCCTGTGCGCGAACACCGTCTCTTCTGTCCCTGGAAAGACGCCCGCACACAGAGCAGAAGCGCTCTGACCTCGGACAAACAGCCACCGACACGTTCGGCGGCGTGGAAAACATTGATCCAAACCATTAAAAACGAGTCAGATTTGCGCAACGTCTACAGCGGTGGTCAGTCTAGAAGAGTTGGTCAGCTACGGAGCGAGGAGGCCGGATCGCCAAGCTCGTCGAGGGGCATCCCCGACTCTCCTGGATCTCTTGCTCCCTCGACGCCAAGTCCCAGGAAGTCAATGCCCTTTCTCTGCGTCTCGAGTCCACCAGAAACTCTGACCGGCGACGAGGCTGACAAGGTGCGAGATGCAAAGGACAAGGAGCGGTGGGCTAGATTAAGAAAGGTGAAGAGTCTCTTTGACACGAAAGGTTCGAAGAAGTTTAAACGAGAGGTGAGCCGTCCAGGGACCGGTCACTCCACTCAGTCTCCCTCGGGGCAAGTGACGATGTAAGAGAACGGCGGCTAGGTGAACTCTCTGCATGTATAACATGATTATGATGAATTGCGGCTTATAGTAGCACGTGTCAGAAGTGAAGTGAGTCTAGGACACTACACTGCGCAGCGCGGACCATTCTTGGTTTGCTTTTTTTTTTTTTTTAATTTCTTCATTGGTCATTATGAAGCAAGCATCATAATGCGTCCCGACCGTAGTTTACTTCATAAAACGCTCCCATAATCTTCCAATGCTGTACCCTATCATCACCTTGTAGACTCTGACCTTGTCCACCCGATATCTTCAAATGACACAATCGGGCCACCATAGGTGGCCGTTTCCGCCTTCTTCGTCACCTTTGAAGCCATTGAAAACCCAGCCATATCCAGAATCGCCGACCTCACGCCCCCTATACCGGCCCCATTCCTAAGCCTGTGCGGCAAGTTCATGCCCGCCGCCGTGATTAACACACGCGCGGTCGCTGCTACATCGTTATCATCTCTCCACCGGCCGCCAACCTCTCTATTCAAACCCGCCAACTCAGTCTGTATGTCATCCGCCATTTCGACACACTTCTCCGTCCATCCAGCCTCGCTTTTATCCGCCTTTGTCAGAACGACGAGCGTCCGAGTATTCGCCTTGGCAAGGGTTCTCAGCATCCACTTATCATGGGGGAGAAGCTTCTTCTCTGATGAGAGCAGCAGAACCGCGCCGCGTAGCATGGTCCTCTGATCGAGGTACTGGATTACGGATTCGCCCCAGTTCGGTTGACTCCTGAACCCGTATCCGGGGGTGTCCACGAGGATGAGGCTATGCTGCGGGGGGTCTATATCCTTCGAGACGGACGGCTGGTGGTTAATTGTGGTGGGAGGGGGCCCTACCCCATAGACATTCATGAGGGTGGTGAGTCCTGGGCGGCGGCTGACTCGGGCGGCGCTGGCGGACCCGAGGATGGCGTTGAGGAAGGTGGATTTGCCGGCGTTAGAGGCCCCGAGGAGGATGATTTCGGGAGTATACGTGTTGAGGCGGTGTTGTCGTGCATGTGCGGCCGAGTAGAGGAACTTGTATGGGGTTTTTTTGCTTATAAAGAAGGTCTCTATCGCGGAGAGTTGGCGGGCCAGGAGGGGTGGCGGGCGGGTGGTGATGTAGCTGTGAGCGGTGCTGGTGGAAGCATGGCGATGGTGATGGGCGATGAAGACGGAAGAGAAAAGGACGTCTTTGTAGGGACCTGAGGCGCTCGTGTCTGGGCTTGTATCGGCGCTCGCGTTGACAGGTCTCGTGTTTGGTGGTGAAGGCGCTTGCGGGTGTTCTGGTGCGGCAGCGCGACGCGCGATGGCGAGATCTGCACCCTGATGCGACTCAGTCTTGGTGAAATTTTGGACTTCCGTGGCACGCCTTATCGCGGGCCGTTGCCTTATACACTGATGCGTCGACACGGAAATGTGACGAGACCGCGATGGAGCTGTCTTGGTATGCGGCGGTAGTCTGCTGCGCAGAGTGCGCCGCAGGGGCGGCATGCTTTTCTCCAAGGGGACGTGAATCGCGGCGACTGTTGTCTCGTTTTGCTGCTTGTATTCGATTCGATACTCGGTGATGAATGATGACAGTTGTATTGAGGCCTGTGGAGGTGAGAATTGAGTGTCTGAAGTTGAAGTGTTGGATAGAGGGGATGGAAGATGTGGAGGGGGACATCAAAATGAAGGCGTGGAGCTCCACATTGCGATCCGACCGAAAAGTTGAAACCTCCCCCAGTCACATCAAATTTCCATCAGGAACCCTCACCAACTCGCCTTCTAAATTCTCACTGACTGGACATAAAGCTGAACGGAACCCCTCGTCGTCATCGCCATGGCCGGCCCCCCCTCCGAGCTAGACGCCCACGAGCAACCATCGGACGGAATGCGCGCCGAGTGGAAATTCTTCTCCAAGCTCGACCCCTCTACGCTGGCCTCGTACGACTCGATGATCGACGATCCGCGCAAGCCTCTCTCAGAGAATGGGTTCCAGGCGGCAGGTCATATTGAACAGAGCCGCGTAGAGCGTGCGTTTACGGAACTGGATCCTGAGCTGGCGGGCCTGGCGGGGGGAGATGTGCCTGTGGTTTATCATGCTTTGCTACCAGGTATGTTTTTTGCCCGCTCTGGAGGAACTTGCTTGCTAGGAGAGTGGTGTATCTGGGTAAGATACAGATGGTGGCCCTGTTCTGTTGCCTTCTCTTTGGGATGCCGTTCAAGTGTTATCTCGTAGTTGTATACATGCGCCCGCCTGCGTGCTGTTGTTCATCGTGGAACAAATCGACTAAACGCGATCCACCATAGGCCTCCTCATCGTTCCCAACCTCGTGCCGCCAGAAGTTCAGAAATCGCTGCTCTGTCGAATGCTGCACCGCGACCTGTCCAATCCAATACACCAGACAAATATGCACCTTCACTACACGCTGCCCTACCACGAGGCAGAGACTTGTAGTTCCAGCAGCTCTCCAGAATCAACATCATCGTCACCACCACCATCACGGCCCTCATTCTTCGCCCTCGCCCCCGACTCCTCTCCACCGTGCTTCCTCCCCAAGGACTCGACGATTCACAAGCCCCTCACGGCGCGACAAGTCCTCACCCGTCGCCTTCACTGGGTCACCCTCGGCGGCCAATACGACTGGACCGGCCGCGTGTATCCAGACCAAGAACCCCCCCGATTTCCCGCCGATCTGTCGCGCTTCCTCGAGACACTCTTCCCCGAGACGCGCGCCGAAGCCGCCATTGTGAATTTCTACTCCCCCGGCGACACCATGATGATGCACCGAGACGTCAGCGAGGAATCTAACAAGGGGCTCATCAGTCTGAGCTTCGGATGCGACTGCCTCTTCATGATTGCGCCAAACAGCAGCCATCATCACACCGAACCCGAACAACGTACCGAAAATTCGCACGCTTTCGTATCACCCAAGATTAAGAATGAAAAGGCCCAGCCGCAAAACGGCCCAAAGAAATATTTGCTGCTGAGGCTCCGATCCGGAGATGCCATTTACATGACCAAGGAAGCGCGCTATGCTTGGCATGGGGTCCCCAAGGTCATTCAAAGGACTTGTCCCCCGTATCTGCGCGACTGGCCGTCCGAGAATGGCGAATACGCAGATTGGAAAGGGTGGATGGGGAACAAGCGGATTAACTTGAATGTTCGGCAAATGAGGGACTAAATCGACGTCCGGATTTCTACAGCTGAACACGTCACTGGACACTGTTCCATGAATTCATCCTCGTGTCCTTGAGATCAGCACGACGACGCCATCAACCGCGCCTCGCAGTAGTGATACGCTACGTTTCGAGATGCAGTAAAGGAAGGAAGGAGAGGTCTTCTGCGGCCCATTCGTCGAGTGATTTCTGCCGTGATATCTCTTTCTCTCCTTCCTCATCGCCAGAGGAATAATGACGGGATGATGGAAAGGGACAACACGGCAGAGTCATACGACGAATAGGCCCCCCCAAAAAAATATCTCCTCTTCCTTACCACATCGTGTCGGACTTCCTCAGGTCGGCGCTCGGCGTTGAGCATCATTCCCACGGCACACTTCCTTTTGGCCGGGAACGAGACTTCACAGCGGACCATGAACGACTCAGCCACGACACAATTGTGTTTCTTTGATGCACCTGCGGGACGCAAAAGCATGAGCACCACATTATTCCATCATCGCAACATCTCGATCCGACTCCGCATTCGACTTGTGCCACTTGTGCCACATGCAAGTGTTGCAATCATGAAAGCAATAGACCCTAACGAGCGGGCTATATGGCGTCCATCGACTTTCGTCACTCACGTGTATCGCCATGTGTGCGAGCAAGAAATCACATTCAGCACGCGTTTGCCTGTATTGCATTTTCCATATTTTGCATCTACTTTTCACAATAAAAAAAAAAAAAAAAAAAGGGGGGGGGGGGGGAAGGGAAAGAAAAGAAAAAGAGAATTCGCTATGCAAAACCAAACCCCTGCGCATTTTCCAACGCCATCCCTAAGCGCTCCCGCAGAACCTCCCTATCCCTATACTCTGGCAACAAAAGCGTTCCATAGCATGTATACGCCGTCGGCAAATGGCCGCCGTCTCCGTCTTCTTCCCCATTCTTTTGTATCACAAACTGCACGTTCTTCATGCCCCCCACGGGAACGCGATCCGATGCGGTGACAAATTCGAGAAGTTTGCGCTTCATCGTGTCGTCGAACTTCTTGACAATGGACCAGAAGTCTTTGACGGTGCGGTGGGATGAGTCCCAGCCGACGTAGCGGGCGTATCGTCGAAGTTCTGACGTGTCAATCTCCTGGACGCCCTCAACGACGGATTGTAAGATGGAGGGTGTGAGGAGGCTCAGGGACTTGGGTTCCAGGCAGGCCCGGAAACCGCGTTCAAAGGCTCGGAATTGGGGCCGGATGGACACATCGGTTAGGTAGCGCACGTAGTCGCTGACGTAGGCGTCTCGGTTCTCGTTGGTAACGAGGGGGGCGTCATTGTCATCGGCTGCGGCTGCGAGGGAGCTTTTTGTTGGAGGTTTCGGGATGCCCTGTGGCCATGCAGAATCCGTCTTGGTCATCGGGAGGGTGACTTCGTGTCCAAAGGCTGAGATGGAGAATTCATAGGTCCTCGCAAAGATGTCCTCGACGGACCCATCTTGTTCGTCCCATTCTTGCAAGGTTGTTAGGCCGCTGGCAAGTTCTGGCCAGCCATCGGCGATGTGATACAATTGTTCGACAGGTTGTCCGAGAAGTTTTCGATAGAATGCCTTGGGGAATGTAATGGGTAGGGTCAGGCCGTTGTACACCGCTAGCGACATGAGTAGGCCAATCATCTCAAACTTCCATTCCTCGACCAGAGATCCAGGAACGAACCAAGCCATCCTTGTCCTGCTGTCCACTGTAAAGGCACCATGCTCGGGGTCCAGGCACTCGGCGATGGCCAGGCGGAAGAATTCTTGTTGCACACCACCCGAGTCAAACCCTTCTTCACCGCCGTCACCCTCTCCCAGGTGGATCTTGAGAGGCCGCAACAATTCTCGCTCCTCGCGCCGCCAAAGCTGATCAAATGCATCCCGTAAAACGTGGCTCCTGCTGATTGATAGTACCAAATATCGTGATGACGCAGTTTTGAGCAAATCCTGCAATACGTGCTTGTGATGTGTGTTGGTAACCAAGCTCCCGGGATCAACAATAGCGGCCATTCGAGTCTTGAGAGATGAGGACTCCTCGAATGTCCGACTCATGCGAGAAAAGTTGATGGATCGGAAGAAGGAGACGAGTGTATCGGGACTGAATAGGTACGGATGGTCTAGAAGATGGTGCATTTGTCTAGTAGAGGTAAAGGATATCCAGGATACGGGAACCTCCATGGCGTCGAGGCGATCTGAGAAGAAGTCTACCCGAAATTGAACGTCACCGACAAGAAGCATGTTCTTGTTATCGTCTACGAGCATGTTAGCAAACCAAATGTCTTGATAACAGGGGCATGATGCGTCTGTGCGTCATCTTTCTTCAAGTGCATTGCTCACGTACACAGAGTCGAAATGAGGGACATGGCTCCGTGGAACGGCCCTTCATTGGAATACTCTGGTCGGCCTTTCCATTCTTGCAAAAGAACAGCTCTGGCCCAATCCAGCAGCAGAGTCGGTACCCTCGTCTCGTGCAGCAGGCGTTCTGTCTGCGTGAAAGCGAGGATGCGCGTAGGCCCGCAACCGATGAGGTCAAGCTGATTCAACAATAAGCCTAATACATCAGTTCCACCCATGGCCTCTTCCGCGACGGCATCGGAATTAGCTATGTCTGCAAAACAGTTTCGGGCAGTAAGGGCCGAGAAGACGCGGCGAGCCAAGCGCAAGGCAAGATCGTTTGAAAACACATCATTGTACTCAAGACACATGGTCGCCGGTTGACGGACGGCTCCTCCTTGAGTGGTCAACACCGAGCCACTAGACCGTATGCGAGACATGTCGTATAGCGTTTTGGAGTCCGTGGCGCAAGGCACAGCTGCTACAAGAGCATGCAAACATATCGACATGACGCAGCCTGCCTCGAAATTCGAGAGCCCAGGCCCGTTACCAAACCATCCCGTACATGGCAGTCGTCCGGATTTCAGAGACTGGGGAGGCACGAACAGACTTTTGGCTGCGATCCAAAGACTGTGGAACACAATGCTAGGCGCTGCACGTGTCATTCGCAGTAGACAATACCATAAAGTCTGAGAGTCATATAGCTTGCCATCTTTGGTGAACGAGTTCACTAAAGCATGTGGATCACTCATCACATTGAAAAGTGTTTGTTCGTTGAAAGCCTTCCATTGAGCACTCGTACTGGAACTGGCTGCGGCATTGTCTGATTTGGCTTTTCTCAGCAGCCTCTTCACAGACTTTTGTGGCTTTGGATGGACTTCAGACACGGTTGTCGGGCCAAAGAAGTCCACCTCGTTGGAGCTATCTTCCTGGAACACGTCGCAGATGAAATCTATCAATTCTACGTTCAGCTGAGACAAAGCTTGCGGTAGGGGATAGTCCAGCCATGGCGAATCTACTTGCGCCGTGCTCTTGCCCTGGTGCTCCCCACTTGACTTGATCTTGCGGCTCTTGGGTAGGGAAATGGTGCTGTGGTCCGAACGATTCTCTGACGTCAAGGAGAGTGGATCGACTTCATCGACAGGTGGCGGCGAAAGGCAGGGCACATTCTCAAAAAAAGCTGGCTTCAGCGGTATTTCTGGAAACGCGCAGCTTACGACCCCGTTGCTTAGTTTGGACACTCGTGGCTTCTTCTCCCCGCGGAAATTACTGGTCTTCGAGGGTCTAGTTGTATCAATAGTGGCGGATGGTGCAACGGCTTCGACAGATGATTTTCTTTGTGATTTTGGAGCAGTCGAGCCCCTCACGGAATTCTGAGAGTTTCGTTTGCACCGCGCAGGATCCCGTGTCGAAACCAAATGTTCGTCAGGACGCACTGTTTCCGATGCTAGTTGAGGGCTTTGCTCAACCTCAGATGATGGTGTAGGCAATGAATGCGTCGATTTATACGAAGACCGACGTTTCGTAGGCTTGGGCTTCTTCGACGAGGATGGAACAGGAGGAACCGCATCTGAAGCTTCAGAGGCTTCGGTCTTCATCTCCGAGACTGATTTAGCAGGCTTGTCGAGATTGCGAGCATCTGAATACTTGTCAAACATGGCCTGCAACCCTTGCGGCGTGAGCCACTCGAGCATCTTGAAAGCCGCTGTTTCAAACGTTGTAGCTGCGAAAGATCGATGGTCTTTACAGACCGGCTCCTCAGCGACCTTGACTGTCGGAAACGTTGTACTTTTTCCGGCCCGCCGTGATGGCCCGTCATCTCTGATCGCCGACTCAGTGTCCCCTCCAGCGGACGTTCCTCCATCTCTGCTGGTTTCTACGGACTCTGGCGAAGACGCATGCAATCGTGGCGCGGACGAGGTATGGGTCGACTCGTCTTCAAAGGAAGTTGAATGTTTGACATGACTTCGCGATTTCAAGCCGCGTGATGACGAAGGTCGGACCAACGACGGCATCCGCGGCAGCTGAGCAGAGAAAATGAGGTTATTGGTAGCTGGTGGCGGATCATGCGAGCGCCTTAGGTGTGGGCAAAGACCTCTGTCTGGTTGACTTTGGCTAGCCAAGCATACCGCTAGCGTTCTTGCACTGGTAGGGTTGTATCGCCGTACAGGACCTTTGCCTGCTAAACGTTTCCGGCACGTGAAGCAAGTGGCGGTGATGCAAAATGGAGAGCCGCAGCCATCGCGAAGTTGGTGGATGTATCTGTGTACAGCATGTGCATGGTTAGAATGTATAATCTTTCGCTCGATAGGGGAGAACGCTGTCATCCAACATGCCTCTCAACCAAGAACTGGAAGTCATGACGCCGACTTGCGCGATGAATAGCATAGACTCGATGGGGATTTTCCAGTTCTCGCACGTAAGTGTAAAGCTCGGGGGGCGCATCGTCAGGGAGCCGAGCAAAAGGGGCTTCTTGCCAGAGACCAGCCACCAGATCCAGAGCAGGCTGCAAAGAACTGTCGCTGCCGTCAGGTTCTGCGTCGCAGGATTGAGTCCGAGTCGAGCCAACGACATGACGATCGACGGCATCGTGCGCCGGGGCGCTCATGTTGGAAGATGACGGGAAGCCAGTGGATGCATCTGTCGCATCGAGGACTGAAGAGCGTATTGCCAGGGAACGAGACTACAGAAACAAGCCACGAGAGGCGGTAGATGGCGGACGGACGGGACGGGGATATGTAACGGTATGTATGCCGTTGTTTGGACCAAGTTGCCGCAAGTTGCAACACGTTGCCCAGGGCTGTGCTCGACGGAACCGTTCTGGGGACCTGAGGATTGGCGGGGCAAGCGACGACGGGCGGAGTATCTCTAATCGCAGCTGTGCTTTTTCATCATGAACCTATGAAGTTCAGGTACCTACCTAATGTATGCACATACAGATGACAAATCCTACAATCAAGACTCAAGAGCATCACCTCACAGTCATCACTTGACATGAAGCTCTAGTGAACAAAATGGACGCACAACTTCAGCCCGACGCACAACTTCAGCCTGCGCAGCCTGGGCAGCCACGAGCAGTGGATGACTTGGCTCTATCAAATCCAATCTTGCGCTGTCGCCTACAATATTTGGGACAACATCAACCCAGACCACCCAGTCCCTTTTCTGGAAAAGCCAAAGACTCCCGACTTTTCGACTCAGGGCTACACAGCCTGCAAAGAAGACAGAGGTTATCGCTCAATTCTTCAGAATAGAGTGATGCTTCAGTTTGAAGAATATGACAAACAGCAAAGGAGCAAGGAACACCTGTACGACCTATTCTTTTCAACAGTAGAATCGCGTCTACAAACGTCGTACTTTGTCCCGGGAAAATCACTTCATACGCACTATGGGTATACGATCTTTCCGAAAAGAAACATGCACGCGAACGATACCACGAGGCTCTCGAGCCGATGCAAAGCCCGCAACACTGGAACGCATGGCTGGCTGAATACAACGAAGCCGCCTCACGAGCGAAACTACATGGCGTCCCTGAGGTTTTACAAGTCCACGCACTTATGAAGGACTTTTCGTCCGCAGTGGCAAATGTAGACCCAACGTGGGCTGCAACCTTTCTAGAAACAGGAAGATTTGAGCCTCTCATGTCGAGAAAGGAGATGGTGAGACGTTTCCGAGAACACATGAAAGTGCAATGTCATCTTGTATCAGGGAAATCCAGGGCTGGCGCTTCCGCTACAGCTGATGATGGTGCTGCCACCCGTGGTAACAAGAGGAACGCCTCTTCCGCTACGGACAACGCGCCACCTGCAAAAAGGAATAACCGGAGAAATGCACCGCCAAATTCGAGCCGTCAAGCTTCATTGAACAAAAGGCAAAGAGGCCGACGACTGTGCCTGCGAATGCTGGCGAAAGATGCCCAGCATGTGGTGAACGTCATGGTATCAAGGGTTGCTACTATATTCATAAAGAGCTAGCCCCTAGATGGTGGAAATCAAGGAAAAGCACCCAGAGCCTCATTGGACTCAGAAGTAAGAATGATACTTCGTTTCAGGCCTTACAGCGAGAGGAGGGCAAGTCATTCTCAACATAGGGCCAGAAAATGAATCATGACTTGTCCAAGTCATCGACTCTAACCGTGCGATTACCACTGTCGAGCCGAAAGTGAAAGTGCTGGTTGAAAAGGAACCAAAACGTATTGCTGGTGAGCCAGAAGCGCCAGAGTAGGCATTCTCAGAATGGGGGAGCTGAACCCTCCGGGGATGTGAACAAGAAAGAGCACGGGCAACGAAATCGGTTCCCAATCTCTTACATCTACGACACCAATAGATGAGCCGTTCAAGAAAGCGGAATGTGCGCACATACCAAGCCATCACCAAATATAATCATGGACAGGGGTCTCTCGTCCATTCATCAACGAACCGGTCAACACATCTTGGGCTGTATGTGAGTGTACGCCTACATGTGGACAAGCTCGTCCGTTTATCAGGTGCAAACCACACCTGGTTGTGCATGGAGATGAGCAAATATTCATCTCCTCGCAAGATACCTATTTAGCATGACTAGCAAGTCGATCTTTCCGCATGCTCATGGTCATTGCAGACAAATTTAACCTTGAGCTCAAGCAGTATGACTTTACCTGCGCTATTATTCATGCCAGCATGTACCGCAATGTCTACATGAGTCTATGAGCATGCCCAAGAGATACCGCGGGAAAAGGTGCCGTTCTCAAACTTAACAATATGACCGGCGGATTTCGCTCATGTTGTGGCAGAAAGAGTTCATCACAACACTCGAGTCCAGAGCCTTGGCTTCCAGACTGTCCCAAACGAGCATGCTGCATAGCTTAAGGCAGACCATCTTCTTCTAGGTAGGTACCTAATATTGATGTTATCATACTTTTGGGTCTTCTTCTGTGGAACAGGCAGGGTGTTCTGATCTGTGGTTTTATCAACGTCAGCTTGCAAAAAGGTCGGCTTCGACAGTCTCCTAATAGAAACTCGGCAGGGGCCGTCGCTTTTGACGCTAAAGGGTGTACGTTCTGATAGAGATGCTGGGCCCTCAGACTGGAGATGGGGGGGTCGCGCTTGCACTTTCGATTGTCTTGAATTGGATAGGTGTGTATGTACAGTAGGTAGTCTCTTAACACTTCTATCACATGATTTCACTGAGGAAGGCACAAGTTCGAACTTCAAGCACACGACATGCTCGGGATAACATTCCCACTTTTCATTCGTGATCTAATTCTGCCATCTAATCTGGCGTTATCTACTTTGACGTTGGCGTTGACAGTTGAAGCGCTATTACATGCCCATACACAATCCACTCTACCACCACCAACCACTTCGATGATAAGAACAACCTTCCCTAATGTTTTCACGTTTCCATTCCTCCAACCTAAAGCCCTACAAACCCATACTCCATTATCCTCCCCATGGCCGGTCTAAAAAGCTGAACATCTTCTTTCACGCCGTCACTAAACGAGGCTCGCGCCAAAAGTACCAAAGAAGCCACCCAATCCGCCCATTACCGGGGTTTCTTGCGCTGGGCATCGAAACGGGGTATGTTTCTAAAGTATGCAGATCCTGCCCTGACGAATTACCATGCATCGTTCAAGAAGAGGGACACACGAGAAAAAAAGAGAGCACACAAGATAGAGAAGAGGACATATCATAGAGGAAGAGACATGATAGAGAAGAGGATGATAGGAAAGATGCAAAATCCGATTGAGCCACCCGAGAAAGAAAATGCTTGCATCTGTAGATAACCCAGTAAATGTGTTGGAGAAAAAAATGCACGGCACATTGCCGTGTCTCCCCCTTAAGCCTCCCAGAAAAAATATGCTATTCGAGCTGTTTCAGACGTCCCACCCAGAGAATATTTAACTTCAAACATGTACTATGTATGTTCCACCACAATGGGGCCGATCCGCCAACATGATTATTAATGCGTCATGCCGGTGCATAGATTTATGCCGGAAAGGAGGGGGCTTGATAGAAAATGGTAAAGGCTAGAACACAGCTGAATGCTAGAGAATACATAACAACATGTTGCAGACAAGATGCAGGCAGAGCCAGGGAAGTCGATCCAGAAATACGAGGTGACACGAAAAAAATGCACAAAGTGCCTTTTGGCATCTCTACCGACATGTGTCGCTTGGATTGTAAGCGTATGTATGATAAGTGGACGTGAGCGTATGACATATGCATAGTAAGTATATGTTAGGTGTATGATGAGCAGATGGTGAGCACATGGTTAGCGTATGGTGGCAGTGTCGTGAATGGCTTGGGAGGGTCTCCAGCAATAGGTAGGTAACAGAACCATTGCGAGTGAGATGTCGGTTGCAGCCGTGGTTTCGCCCTGTGTGGGAGGGCATCGACTCATAGGCGGCCAGACGACACCTTAGAAGCCACCTTGACGTCTAACGCAAGTGAAGAAGACATCAATCGTGTCGATGCCCTCGGAGCAAAAGGCCCCAATCGTGGCTGGGAAGACGGATCGCGCGTCATTCCCAAATCCACGTCATATTGCGTGCGTCCAACAAGTCCAAACATGAACACATTGAGCGCAAAGCGCAAACGAGCATGGAACGGAAGGCACGGGCACCGCAACAATCAGGTAGAACACCTCTAACCAGAATCTAGTCCAAACGACCAAATCCCACTGAAGCGGTAGCTGAAGCTGAAGCAGTGCACTTGCTTGTCGGCCATCGTATAGCCCGTGATGTCTGAGCACAGGTCCCAGCGGCTGCAGACTGTCGAGTGCCCGTCAGCGACTGTATCCTCGGCCAGCTAGAAACGGCTGCAGACGTCAGGTCCCCGATAAAGAAACGGGACATTTGAGAGAAATCAGAAATCCCGTATCGACGAGTCAAAATGTCGTATTTCGCGTGATTGATCCAGAACATCGATAGGTCAATCTCTCTCAGACACAGAAACCCTCTTCGCAGTCTCATTACTCGCACTACTAGTCTCCGTGTCGCGCCTCCGATTCTCAAACTGCCTCAGTCCCGCGGCAGCAAAAGAGGGCACATGTCTCGTGGATTTCGTCACAAGAAATAAGCCCTCTTCATTGTCACAGTCCGAGTCGGCGTGAGGGGCAGACGAGTCCGTCTCATCTTTAGAGTGAACACTGCGCAGCGGTAGTGTAGAGTCACTCTCCATAGCAGGAGTCGCCTCCTTGGTCATAGCAGGCGGTGTGTCAGCCTCTGAGGATCCTTCCTGGCAGGAGCGCAGGTGTTCCGCTTCCGTGCCGGCGCAATTCCTGCTCAGCAAAGCAGGCAGCGAAGAGTCGGAATGGAAATCGTGCAAGATTTCTGATCGGAACTTGGTGGAGTGCACATTAAATGGTGTGGCTATCTCATTGGGACATGTCGAAGGTGGTGTACCCAAGTCGTGTATGGACTCCAGGCTGGAGGCCTTATGGTTCATGCCGGCCTTGTCTCCAGAATGAGCAGCGTGGTTAGACAAGTCCCGCATCTCGCGTCCAGGCGATGATAGGGCGCAGGCCTGAGAGGCTGATTGTGATGATGTGCTTTGCATGGATAGCTCGCCCACGGCTTCTGTAATGCTGTTCGTGTCGGGGGCTAACATTAATGTTTTTTCGGAATCCTCAACTATCAGAGCGTGACGCGCGTCTTCGCGCTGGAGGGCAGCTGAGCTGGCCTGTGGAGAAGAGGACAACGGGGAAGAGGTAATGTACCGGCGCTGTCCCCTTCCCAAATCCACGGACCGCATCAGCCCCGGATGCCGGTGATATTCACGCATAGTGCCAAGAGCGGCGGTTGATGAAACAGAAACACATGATGAGCAACGATGACGACTGTCGGGGCTCATGAACATTCCTCGGTCAATCGAATACGACGAAAAGTCGCTTTCGCTTTGAGACTCGGACGGTCCAGTCCATCTGACATGTGCTTGCCGGCTTGGAAAGGGACGGGTTCCTGCATTTGGTGTGACAGGGGTCGACTGTGTTTCGGGATGCGCATGTGCTAGCTCAAGTGACGGAGGCATCATCCGATTCTGATAAACGTGCCGTTGGAAGCGACGAGAGGAGCTTGTGCCAGCTGACAGGTCGTTGCTTCCATGCAGACCGCCCTGATCCGGGGTCCCATGGTCATGTACCGACGCATCGTCGCCCTGGACTGTGGTCGCAGTAGAAGTGGTTCTCGTCTGCAGCTGGCCAGCATCCGCGGACGCTACGGCTCTCGTGGAGCTCGGAGCAAAGTAGTCCTCGCCACGAAAACTGGGACGACGCTCAAAATTGACGTGCTGTGATGGTGCACCAGTATGTCTGAAAAAGCTCTCGCCAGCCGAGCTCAACTTACTGGAGCTTACTGCACTACTCGTAGCTCTCTTCCTCGTCCTGGGCTTGCTGCCGCTGCGTTCGCCGAGGGGATGCATCACCTTCTCGACAGCTTTCTTCACAACCGACCGGGCACGCTCCAGAAGGGTGAGGGGAATGACAGCATATGACACTTCCTTCTCATCCACCTGGATCTTTCTGCCCTGAGACGGCCCTGCGGGGTCAGATTCTTCGAGCCAAGCCATGACATCTGGAATTCCTTGAACCACCCAGGGGTGGCGCTTAATATCCCTGAGACGAATGCGCTTTTCAGGATTCTTGGTCAACATTTGTCTGAGCAGGTCATAAAGCAAATTGTCGACATCCTCATATTCGAGGTCATTGTCATCGCGATACGGGTGTGCATTGTGTCGCTTGTACAGTGAGTGTTCTGCGGGTGACGTTGAGGGGTCAACAGGCTTGAGACGGCGACGAGGGATGTGCACTTCGTCTGTCGCAATCTTACGAAACATTTGAAACTCGTCTTCGGCGAGAAAAGGTATGCGCGCATAAATGAGACAATACAGGGTGACACCGAGCGACCACACATCAATCTGCTCCGACACCTTTGGCTGTAGTCCACTATCCAAATCGGTGTAACATAGCTCAGGGGCGAAGAAGGCCGGTGTGCCCACCGTCTTGGCTAGTTCAAGGTCATCGTCAAAATCCTTGGCCTCGGACTCAGACACTGTATCGTCGGCCTCGCCATCGCGGATGGGTCGACCAAAGTAGGAAACTCCAAAGTCGGAAATCTTGACGCGATGGTCTTTGGTCCATAGCAAATTGGCGGGTTTGATGTCCCGGTGAACTACGCCCTGGTAGTGCAAGTATTCCAGCCCCAACACCGTGTCTCGGAATGTCGACCGCGCTTGTTCGAAAGTGAAACATGGGACAAAAGAGTAATCCTCCGCGAAAGGATCATGTGCGAACGGGTTGTAATCAACGGACGACATGTGCGAGATGATGGAATCGGCCATGCTGGACGATCGTTGACGAAAGGTGGGGTCCCGTGAACCTTCCTCGGCGCTCGTACCGAGCAGAGTGTTGTCGTAGGGTGTATTCGAATCAAGGGGCCCAGGTGTCTCCATATCGTCAACCCACAGTGCGTCCTCGGACATCTTGGAAGGTAACAGGTTGCTGGAGGCGAAAGAAAGTGAGCGGGAGGGCGCGGCAGATGACTGTCCAGAGCCTGAGGGCGAGGACGAGCGGTCCATCATGGCAGAGTTGTCTTGTGAGGAGATGCGCGACCAAGGACCAGCGCTGCTGCTTCGGTCATCGGCGGCCCCATGTTCAACGCTCCAGAAGTCCGATGATCCAGCGAAATTCTGCGCCATTTTAGCCCGTTTGATCTCTTTGATGGCATGCCTGCGTTCGAGGAGTTCGTTGTACTGTAACTCCTCGGCCGTGGGCGCTTCGCCACCAGCCATGTCTCGTTCGACCACTTTTCGCTCATACTGGCAAATGTGTGGAAGGCCCTTTTTTCGCCAGACAATCTCTCCGAGCTCAACATGCTCAAGAACCATGTAGATCTTCTTCAACTCGGGATCATCAATGACTTCAAGAAGCGCCACAACGTTGGCGTGTCGGATTTTTTTCAGGATCGCAATTTCCTTCCTGGTCTTGTCTTGCGGAGAGAGCGCGGTGAGTTTACCTAACCGTCGTTTCTTGGAGAATCGAGGAATGATCTTGATGGCCACGTTTTCGCCAGTTTCAAGGCTTCGGGCAAGTTTCACCTTGCCATGCATGCCACGACCAATTTCTTCAATGACTTCATACTGGTTGATCGTTTTGCGTCCGTTAATACTGTCCAAGTCGATCAACGCTTTATGAGTCCTTCCGGTGGTTCATGTCAGCATCGCGTTGCTATCCCTGGAAAGCCTGGACAGCGTCCTGGAGAGCATGACATGGCGACATTCAACTTACTCTCTGACCCGGTGCGTCTGTAGAGGGTGAAGCCACGGGCGTTTGCCCATTGGCGCCGGGGTATCGCATTCGGAAAGTGATGTATGCGGATACGTGAGGCTCTGTCGTGAGGCAGTCGGGCTAAATAAGCCTGGTGATGATATCGGCGTACTGTTGGCGGTGTGAAGTGGCATGGACACCGACTGCGGGAGAGGAGCATGAAGCGTCAGAGGCTCTTGCGGAGCCTGGGATTGCTGCAGTTGTGGTCTGTGCGAGGAATCCATCGTGACGCCGTACAAGAGGGGTCCTCGTCAGTCGAGTCGACATGTTGGGGGCGGGCAAGGCGGGCTTTGGGAGGCTGTCTTGAAGCAATCGCGAGCAATAATCTATCGCCGCATGGCCGCAACGTCTCTTGATCGATTGACTGGTCGTGTGGTGTGATCGTTGCGGTGGGTGGTGCGTATAGCAAGGTGCTTGCATTAGACCCCCCCCCCAACGATTACGGAGGAGACGAATCGACAGGAACTCCTCCAAGGAAGGTGAAATGATATGGAAAGAGAAAGGGGGTTGATAAGAGCGCAGGAAACCGAGTCATATGAGAGGGGACTCAACGTACTGCAGCGAGCGGAGGGTTCGTCTTGGACTTGCGATGGGATGGAAGATAGATAGCAACGGTGGGAAATGATTTTCGATTATCGAGGACCCAGAAAAACGGAGCAGGGGTCATCAACGGCGGCAGTCTGGATGTGGTGGGTTTAGTGGGGCATGGTGGGGTTAGTTTGGTGGGCTTTTGGGCGTTTGGCGCAGGAGGTGATAGAGCCCCACTACGGCGTGCTGAGCGCCCTGCGAGTGGCCAGCAGGCCAACGAGTGGCTGTCTTTCGGCCGCTCGAGCCAGTGCGAGTTGCAGGCTAGAAGTAGGAGGCCCCTGCAACCGCACTCACACAAGTAAGGGACCATGAAGAGCTGCCATGTCCGCACGGGTGTGACGACGCGTATGCACGACTGCCACACCACAAGACACATGCCGGGTAGGAAGAGGGGGGAAAAGGGGATAAGCTGCTTCTCCCATCGATATATCATCCCGAGTCGGCTCGCTCTAGGACCAGGGACACCGTGCAGACACTGCAGGACACTACAGGAAGGACACTGTGGGATCGTTCATGGCCGAGCAGCGGTGCGGTGCGGTCAACCAGCTGCCCGAGTCGGGTTAGGCAGGCCTTGCTCTACAGGGGAGCTTGGGCGCTCTGGGCACTCCTCCAGCGCTTATCCAGGCGGCTTTGGGCGGCTTAGTGGGTGATACGTATTCAGATCTGCACCGTGCGCTGTTGGCTCCCTTCCGTCATCGGTCGCACCAGGGTCCGTCAGCCATTGGCCCATTGCTTCCAAGGTTCCCTCCTCCTCCATTCCCTTTCCCATGTTCCTCCTTGGGAGTTGCGACTCTGTGTGGCGTTGGTCATAAACCGGTAGTGCGAGACGCCAAGGCCTTCCTTCGTTGAGGCCTTCGTCGTCATTCGTCTGCTCACTGCAGTACCTACCTACCTATGTGGTCGAACGGCCGCCATGTCGACGACCGAAGGGGCGAGACTACATGCAGCATCGTGCAGTAGATCAAGCAGTCATCGAACCGACCATGTCTAGCTACCTAGCACTTTGCTCCGTAGTGCTTTCTGAAACTGCCTGGCCTCCTGTCCCGACTCCCAACCCCTCACGCTGCCTGCCATAGGTACTTCGTAGTGCCGTGGTGATCTCGTGCCATCAATCCGCCTCGTTGAGGCTGCTGCGGCTCTCTGGTCTCTCGTGTTGAGCCGCCCTCTCCACGCCAGCCTCGCTCGGCTGCGAGTCTGCAAGTCTGCGACGTGTCCATGTCGTTGGCGGCGACTGGCCACCTATCCTATAGACTTGACGGGGGCAGTTATGTACTGAGTACTCCGTATGGACATTAGCCGCGACCTAGGCTGGAACATCGCTAGGTACTAGAAAAATGGTGGATAGGCGAAGTCTGAAGAGGACACAAACAGCAGAGATCCTCTCAGGATCCTCACGACACGACAAAGAAAGAGAATCTGCAAGGCAGGCAACAAAAACGACAATCGGCATACGACCAGAGGATCGACTCAACACGAAAAGACAAGAACTGCCACTGCAACTACCTAGACCTGCTCTACTCCGTAGTCCGTCTAGCGCAACATGCCTCGGATCGCGCAGCCAGCTGAGTCCTCATGTACAAAGTACGTACTCCGTAAGTTCTGTAATAATAAGCCCCTAGCAATGTACGCATGCATTGAATGCCGGGCTCATCAAGGGTTGCGTATGGGTAGCATGCGACGAGGGCATCAATTGACACGCGCGTCTAATAAGGACGCGCAGAACTCGCCTCAAGGCCACGATCTTCAAGACGTGTTGATCTACGGAGTCTGATCCGTCGTGGACTCGTGACACCGCCATTCAACATGCAGATCGTTACCTATGTGTCATTCGTCAAGCAAAACAAAAGTCCAAACGCATGTCGGCCTGACGGGGCGAGTGGCGCGGATCTTGAAAGTTGGGAGGAAGCTCATCCATTCTATCAGTTGCAATTGGGTGCCGAGTACAGAGTACTCCGTACATCATAGTGTTATCCGAGGGGTACGGCGGCAAATCTTGAATTGTCTGGGAACAGGGCGCCGTCGCTGTCCCTTGTGATTCGTGTATGTAATGATAAGGAGTACCTACCTATGTGTCCGTGTAGGTACAACACAGCTTTTGGCGCCATGAAAAAAAAGAGCTCGTTTGAGTCGAGCGCGAAAAGGGGTGTTCAACATATCCGCGGCAAGTTGCCGGCCCTCTTAGTTCCCTGGCGCATCGTGAAGTTAGGTGCGATTTGCCTTTCTTTGCCGGACGGCCGTCCATGGAAGCTTGTGGATCGCGAGTACGGAGTATGTAGCCTGAATGGCCAACTGCGTTAACTTGTAGGTGATCGCCCAGTATCGTCAACGAGCCCATCTGCTCCCCGTCTGATGCTGGCCGCTACCAGCCGCTACTGACTACAGTACCAGGTCGAGGAAAGTACCAAGCCCGGGACTCGCACAACTCTACCATTACCCATCACGAATTTGTGCTCTTCTTGCGGATTCGGGGGTTGTCGCGGAATGCGGCGGCGACACGACCTAGTTGAGAGAGCCGGCAACAACCGCGTCATGAAGAGACGTTGTGGCACTATCTAGCACCATGAGCATCAAATGCTGAGGTCCGTCCATGGCCAGAAACAATGCAACCATGAAGACGGGTGTTGTCTGTACATTCGAAGACGGAAAAGACAGCGGCCTGAAATTTGGCTTGACGGCTCCGTGAGGCGACCGCGATCCGATTCGCGACAGTAGATTGATAGAACGGCTACAAAGGGAAATAAAAACCACATCCTTGCAGTTTTCGAAAGGGGCAAGATGGCAAGCCAGAACTTGAAGCGACGAGGAGGTGAAACCCAGGGTATCTGCCTAGCTCACGCTACATAGGCCAGTGTCCACAATCTAGCTACTGTTCTGACAGGAACAACAGAGTCACAGAGGCCTCAGCTGTGACTCCGAGTGAGCCTGTGCCTACAAATACATTAGGTAGGTACCGTTCATGACACGATACAGTCTATGGACTCTATGCAGACGCAATGTGTATGCATGAACATGCCGCGGACCATCTTCTCAATGTAGGCAGGGCCTTCATGCATGTAAATTATACTCCGTAGGTACCGTCTTTATGGTACATAGGTACCTACGTTACATAGGTAGGTGCACGTAATTATGCGAGTCTGTATGTACTCCTTGGAGGCTAGTACCTTGGTGGCCTGTTCCCGCTGCACACAAGGTTTGAGCCACCCGTCCACGGACTCAGTATCGCATGATAGAGCCAATCGAGTCGAGTGATCCGATAAGCTCCTTGGCAAGCTCGAAGCTATACAAGTTACAACGGAGTGCTTAGTGTAGGTCCACTTTGCTTTTCTGAATACATACTTATGTATGTATGTATGTAGTGTGTGCATATATAGGTACCTATGTATCCCATGAGCGGTCGAGGCTCCTCCTTGCTCCGTGCCGTGATCATCGCGACTTGGACTGACATGATGACTTCAGAAACAAATGCTTCAAAATGCTTCATCGTTAAATGAAATTCAAGCAACATCGACAACGACCGCGGCATCGTCCTCCCTCCCAGCCACGACACCATCAAACCTGCGTTTGCTCACGTCGAGTTTTCAACCGGGCGTGCTTTCGGAGAGTTCAGCCTTTTCATCTTGGTCACCTAGACCTTCCTGAAATTCTGGTAGCCTCTGGCAAAATTCCACTTTTAACGACAACTTGCGAGCACCTGAACCCATTGGCGACCGAAATGTAGGATATCCTTTGGGGGAAATTGGCTTGTATTTCTAAGAAACCCCGGCGGGATTAGCCCTGCACGCCCTAGTATGCCCAAAACTGGGACGCAGTGGCGTAAAATACTTTGCTCGTTATCGAGCGCAAGAAAAAGTTTGAACGTAGGCGAAGTCAGGCAGTGCAGGGAGATTCGTTTTCAATCAAGCACGCTGTGCATGTCACGACGATCAGCGGTACTTTCTGTCATGTGCCAGTACTAATAAGGACAATTGTACGGATCCGACGAGGTAGGTACTCCTCGTAAAGCTGCGACGTAATTGGCTACATTCCCCTGTAGGCTGTCGGTGAGATGAAGTGAGCCTACAGACCGCATGGGATGCAACTTCATAATTAGTAATTTACTGTACATGATAATGTACATACGTACCTGCAGCCTTGATCTGTACACTTGATTACTGTTTGTGGAAACGGCTGATTCCAATTTTAGCCGACGAACCAAGGGCAACGGCTCCGCTTGTATGCGGCATCGTGAGCTAAAGATGACTGCACTGTGCGAGTCACTGCGAGACGGGTCTTTCGCGATGCTGCGAATCCTGCGATGCATACCCCTTGTGCTGACCGATGCTATGGCTTATATGGCGACGAAGCGGATGGCGCGTCTAGCTGGAAATATGAACAATACACAAACACTTTCCGTCGCGTCACTGTTCAACGCTTGGCCAATCTTCTAGACCCGCTGATAGCCCGGCATGCGACTGTATGTAGCCAGTTGGGCGTACATAACACAGAGTACATGTATTACCGTACCAGACAATGCCGTGCGGGAATCAGCGGCTTATGCGTCCCGTCATGCAGAGACAGAGAGGAAAGGGCGCGGCTTCCTCAGCGACACCTGCGCAATTTGGAGTCCCTTGCGTTAAGCCAAATCAGTCTACGCATCACGCATCAGAAATGTCGGGAAGTGCGTCACGGTGCGACAGCGCTCCACGGCTTCGTAACTTTTGGCTTTTGGCTTCGTGACGGAGAAGGCTTGCTCATACCTCGGATAAGGGCATGGCTGGCTCCTCGCAACTCTCCCAAAACGTTTGCACCGAGTAACCGGAGCAGAAGCTCCCCAGTCAGCCAAGCGGTCCTCGCTGCGCCGCTGGCTCTGGGAATGGAACGGAGTCAAAAAAACCCGATGCGGTTCCGAATCGGGTGCAGAATAATGAGAGAGCCGGGATGTTGCGTATTGTCGTTCGCCTGAATACGCAGGATGGCGAACATATTGACTTGGAAGGACGCCTTCACAAACGGCCCCCCGAGGCCCGGCGCCTGCAAAGATGTATCATGTACCCATAGCCTCAGGACTCCGGAGTCAGCATCACCAGACCTTCCCTCAGTCCGGCCTCCCGAGTCCCATGCACCGACGTCTTGGCCGCCACCCAGGAAGGTTCAACTAAAATAGAGACCGCCTCCCCTCTTGTTTGATCATTGGATCGAATTATTAAATCTCCGAGGTTCCGCCAAATGTCCCGAGAGGGGGCCACAACACCGCTCACATGGCTAAGTAGTGTGTCATGGCAGCCACGGCCCACGGGACCCCATTTTCCCGTCAAACGTGTGGTATAAATCAAGGGGTGGCCGAGTATACACTAAGGGACTGGAAGTCGCCCCCTCCTCCTTGAAGACGTTTTTCTGAGATGAAAATTTAAGAGACCGCAAGTCGTTGCAAGTGACGAGGTGGGGTTTGAAATCAGATCGTAAGACTTTGACCTCTACACACATATGCGCACATACCGCCGACACACATAAGATGAACGTACACACGCCGATGTAGATCATAGACGAGTATCTGCCATGTGTGGTGGGAGCTGTGTCGCCTACGTGAGGGGATTTGCTGTACGGCTCTAGTGGTAGTAGTAGTCTCTGTCTACGCAGCTTATAAGTTACACAGACTGCAGTGCTGTACGGCCTGAACAAATGAGACTGATTTGCCACTTGAGAGTGAGGAGCTGTTCGCTGCACAGTGCTTGATTTCGGTTACCGCTCGGAGAGCAAAGGGTCCTGTGATAATCTTGCCTATCTATGTTTGCCTGCCATCATACCCCGTAAATTGTATGCTGAAACGATGCATCTTTACTCTTTACAACATTGAACAATGATGTAGGGTTATGTACACAGAGGACACAGCCAGCAACGACACAAATATAGACCAACTCAAGAAGAACTTGGAAAATAAAAAGTCAAGTAAAAAGGAGCCGGAGGGGGTCTTGGGTTAGCCCCCGCTTTCGAAAGCCCTACCTAGAGAAGAAAGAGAAACTACGGCTTATACTGGAGAATAATGCTCTGCGTGGTAGCCACATCCCAGTCCTGCGGCTTGGACGCGTCCCCAAAGATCCGAAGAGCCCGTACCACGAAACGGTAGTGGCCCGCAGGAGCGTACTTGCCTGACTCGAGCTTGCCATCCCAAGGGAAAAAGACCCTTCCCCTTTCGTTCAGCTGGTTAGGCAGTCCAAAAGGCTCGCCAATGGATTTGGCAACCTTTGTTCCATTTCGGACAGGCACGACATTGATGCGCAGCATGGAAGAGCCGAGCGCCAGGTTGACATAGATGGCCGGCAGGTCATCGAAGTCGTTGGAAGTGCCGGCCTTGGGCACCACGTATGTAAATCTCTCGGGAGATCGTGTGAAGTTTGTCAAGTCGGTGCTATGGAAGACCCAGGCTTGGTCGCGGGCGAGGACTGTGGCGTTGTGGAGAGAGCCGGTGAGACCCTGGTAGGGCATCGAGAGGTCGGATCCATCGGTACCTTTGATGGTGACGTATCCGGACCAGAGGGCCAGGCGCTTGGGATTGATGACGCCCGCGGCCGGCTTGGCCGTGACGCCGACGACGGTGCTGTGGCCTGCAGGCAGGGTGATGCTGTTCTGGGAGAAGGAAAGGCTCGCCTGGGCGTTGACGGCCTCGTTGGGGAAGGGCATGGTGTTGACGGCGTCCTTGCTAAGAGTATACATGGTGAGCGAGGGGACTTGGTCGAGCTTGTAAGTCACGGCGCGGCTGCCCTTGTTGGTAATGGTGAAGTTGAGGTTCGTGGCTAGGTGATCCGTGTCGTTGAAGGACAAGCTCGATGGGGACAACAGCGAGGTTGTGTAGGCAGCGTCGTACGCCTGCAGTATGCCACCGCCCTGCTGAGGTGCAGGCGCGAGCTCGCGAAAGATGTTGTTGCCGTCGCTGAATGGCTGAGGCTTGGCCGTGGACGAGAGCAGGTTGGTCATGAGCTCCGAGTTAAGAGTACCGCGAACCTCGAAGATCAGGGCGATAATGGCTGCCGTTAGGGGGCAAGACATAGACGTGCCGGACATGACGGCATAGCTGCCCTTGGCCACGGGGAAGGTAGATAAGATCGAAGCACCAGGGGCGCCAAATTGAGGCTTGAATTCCATCTCCCAGGTCGGACCCCACGAGGAGAACATGCTGATTGTGCCGCCTGTGATGTTGTTGGGTTGGGTAGAGAGAGATGGCTTGCTCTGGGCGGGGGTGAGGACGTTGACGGTGATTTTTCGGTCGGCCTTGAGCTGCCTGATCCAGGCGATGCCGATCTCGGGAGACACCATGCCAGTGGCCTTGACGATGGTTGGATCATGAGGACTCACAACAACAGTGCCAGACTCATTGTTGTAGAACATAACATACTGAGCACCCTTTGCTACGAGGTTATTCAGCTTGTCGCTGATGTCGCAGCCTCCACGACGTATGAGGGCGATATACTTGCTGAGATCAGGTGTGTTGGCCGGAAGAGGCTTGCAGGCATCGTCGGCCACGCCGGAGTCGAGACTTGTGGCATACAAGGGCATCAAAACCCCCCACGTGGAATCATATCCGTTCGAGTAGAGGAAGTCCGTCTTGCTGCCGTTGTCGATTTGGTACGACGAGTGGAATCTGATGAGTGGAGTATCCAAGCTGTCGTAGGAGGCCACTGCCGTCACACCCTTGCCGTCGGCACCGTTGCTGATGAAGAAGAGACCGGAGTTGCCATCGTTGCCGGCGGCATTGGTGACAGGCACGCCGTGCTCGACGATTCTGCTGGCGGCCAAGGCCCATGGGTCCTCGCTCCAGCCTTCTGCTTGCACGATGGACGCCGAGATGATGTTGGCGCCATCTTCAAAGGCCTTGTTTAAAGCGGCCATGATGATGTCGTTGGAGCTATAGCCCTCGCAGCCAAACACTCGGTAGGATCCGAGGGTGACGCCAGTGGCAGCGCCGGTAAAGCCCAAAGGGTTCTTCTGCGCGGCTACAATACCAGCAACGTGCGTTCCGTGGCCATTGCAGTCCATGGGAATCCCATCGGGGACAGCCTTGTTGGATCCATTGTAGGCGTCACCGACAAAATCAGTACCAAATGACACGAGACACCCCTTTCCAAAGCAGCCGTTGCCCAGCGCAGAGTGGGTGAAGTCGACACCGGTGTCAATCAAGGCCACCCTCACCCCCTTTCCGGTGATGCCTTTGGCACGCAGCTTGTCCACCTGCGTCATCATGTGCGGTACGAAGGTGTCTTTGGGCAACATGTCACCTCCCACGGTAACGTTGCTGTCTTGAGGTGTGCCAACAACCAGGGCATCGCCAATCGCTTGTCTCGAGACGAGCTTGACGGGCCACATCTGCTTCACGGCAGGCATGGCGGCAATCTCCTTGGACCTTTTCTCCGCGGCTTGAATGTTGTGGAATTGGAACGAAAGGCCTCGGAAGAGCTTGTAATCGAGCACCATGCGAGTTGAGGCCTCACCGTTGATGTTGTTGAGAACTGCCGCATGGTCCTGCGATTCGTAAGAAGTACAGAGTCAGTAAGTGGGAATGCACACAAAATAGAATAAGAATTCAACACACAAGACTGCACAGAATGTCATCTGACAGAGAAAGCTCTTTCAACTTACATGACCATCTTCGAGTTCGACGATGTAGGCTCCTGGAAGCTTATTCGCCACAGCCATGACCGAATACGCCGCCGCGACGAGACCGGTAATGAGTGTGGGACGCACCATGGCGTCGAATAGCGGTTACCTGGAAATCCAGGTCACCAGTCTTGTGGAATGACAGAAAGAGTGTAAGGATACAGTAGAAGGAGGGAACATGAACAAAGTTGAAGAATGAAGTCAATGGCGAATGGCATAGCATCATGAATTTATCTTGAACAGCCTCAAACGACCACGACCGCCGACTGTATTATACCTATTATCATCACAGCCTTCCGTCGGGAGGGCCCTTTTGAGCGACTCTTTTGAGCCATTTTTTTTCTTGGCATCGTCTGGTCTGCTCGTCTGAAAAGGCACAAGTTCGAAGCTTGATCCCGGGTAAAGCGATCTGCCCCTGTTCTTAAGTGATTCTTTGCCGGGTATTAACGCCAGGAACGCACCGGGAGTCGTGAGGTAACTTATAGTTGTTGTTGTTCTTTGTTGTTCAGTATTTTACGCCACTGCGTCCCAGTTTCGGGCATACTAGGGCGTGCAGGGCTAATCACGGGTTCTTCCAATGAATACATGTACAAGCCAGGTTTCCCCAAAGAATGTCCTACATCTCGGCCGCCCACTGCAGTTGTTTTCGGTATGAGTTCCAGCCTCTAAGGAGGACATGCGGGTCTTGGTCACGTTGGCTGAAGGCGCCGACAAGATCGAGCCTTATCAGCTAAGACATAAACTGGTCACCATGTTTGATGGTTCTTCGACAGATGCTCAGCATGTCCGCCATACGCCGGCGGGCTACGCGATCTATCCGGCAAGCAAGTTGGTCCGAGACCGCTTGTTGGCCGACGACATGAAGGAGGTTGCTCGCGTATGCGAAGCGCAGGCTGTTCGCCTTCCCGAACAATGGCACACGTACGCCATGGAAAACGTTCCGTACACCGTCAAGCTTGGTCCCACGGAGTTTAAGAATGCCAGTGAGCTCATCGAGGAGGAGGTCCTCGTCCAGACGGGCCAGAGACCGGCCTACTGCAGGCCCTCGAGACACGGCCCAGATCCCGAGACTGGCACCGGAACATGGCTGGTATCGCTTCTGGCACCGCCTCCCACAAATTCACATTATTCGACTGCAGTTTTCCAGCCAGCCTGATCACAAAGAATCGCCCGCCCACGGTCCGGCTGCCAAGGTTAGTTTATTGCCATCCGGGTTTCTGCTCCAAGCTTCCCAGATGCGGACACTGCAGCGATCTACTGAAAGGACATCCATCAGGCCCTTGTACGAAGCCAGCAAGGTCCCCTGAGTGCTACGGCCCTCACGAAAGCTGGGCATGCTGACTGCGGCGCGGCGCCCAAACGGGTCAACGGGGTGATCGTGCGCCTTACGAAGCGTAAAGCTTCAGAGGGTTCGCCGTTGGGGCATGAGACTATATCGGCAAGCAACCATGGACGTCACCCCCACGGCGTCTCAGTCGTCGGGGGAGCACAGAGCCCGCACCCGTACAGACCAAGAACTTAGAAGAGAGCACTCGAGGGATCCGCCCGCACACTCGTGACCTCTTCGGTAGACAGTAGAACCGTAGAGATTGAGATGACAGACGCCCCGAGCCAATTGGCGTCGGTCAGCTCTGACCGCAACCAGTTGTCCCAGAGCCGCTTCGCGGTCCTCTCTGAGGACAATACGACTCACGACCACGACTCCTCTGAATGAACGCAAGTCGATCTCAGAGGAGGAAGCCCTGGCGCGGTCCTCGGTCAGGGCGGGCGAAGCCTAAGGACCTTCATGTGGCATGGGCCAATGTAGGGAAGGGCTTCGCCCAACACATCGCGTTGCTGCAAACATGCTTCGCGGAGGACTTCGATGTGGTGCAGGTACAGGAACCATGGGTGATGTACCCCACAAAGACACAGTCTCATCCTGGATACGACTGCTACGCCCCGGTAGACGCTGTGAGGAACGCATAACCACCCGTTCCGCCCAAAAGGCCAAGTGACCAAGTTGCACGTCTGCAGCTTGATCGAGGTTATATAGTGCATTGCCACTCCCTGCCTGTGCAGGTCGTGACAGACCTGACCTTTTCAAACATTCCTTTTGCATCTACCTCCGTGCGGATGGACTCAAGGTGCGGTTCGGACCACATGACCCTGCATACCATCGTTCCCGGGAGCTCCCTAACCCCCTGAACCGACTTTCGTGATAGGGGAGCGGGAGCTAAACCTGTTCAAGAATTTGGTATCCATGCTCATCGATACACTTTTGTTGCACAAAAGAATGGGCAGCCGTCTGGCCACTCTGATGTGCTTTGTTTACCCCTATATACCCTGCGATACCCGGGCTCATAACTCTGGCACAGAAATGCAGGATCGATGTTTTAGTCTATTCCCTCGGACGAGATCTAGCTAACAGAATGGGCGTAGAAAACTCTTTTCAAGGAATCGTGCACAGAACGCACATTCTACCGGATTCCATGAGGTTTCACGAGTGGGATCCACACTTGGGCTATGTACCAAGTACCTCCACCTATAGGCTCACTGCAACAACTTTCGGACCCATCCGACCTCTCAGCGCAGCGGGCGGTGGACGACCAGATAAGACGTTTTCAGGCAGGCTGGGCTTCGGCCACCGAAACGGCCGGTAGGTCGCCATCCGGCGAAGGATCCAGTGCGCCCTGGTGGACGGCTGAATGCCAGGAGGCTTGGATGGATTGGAAACAGGCCAGGGATGACCCTTCCGTTGAGCCGGACGAGCGGCTGGAAGAACATCACCGATTTAGGGCCACAGTGCGTGCTGCCAAGAGACGTTTCTGGGAAGGGGTCATAAATGCCTGCGAGAACACAAACAAATTGTGGAAGGTAGTGGCCTGACACAAGGCTAAGGCACGGTTGAACCCTCCTCCCATTCAATTCAACGGCTCGCTGGTGCAGGATCCCGTGAGGAAGGCAGAAGCGCTGTGGGCAGCGATTGGGGAGCGATTCTCCGCGGAAGACGACCTCCCTGGAGACCCCCTCGAAGA
>SRPQ01000270.1:0-27217 GCA_018360075.1 Claviceps cyperi
CTTCTTCTTCTTCTTCTTCTTCTTCTTCTTCTTCTTCTTCTTCTTCTTCTTCTTCTTCTTCTTCTTCTTCTTCTTCTTCCTCATTTCTTATCGTCTGTTCATATATCTATTTGCTAGGAAAGAAGTGGTTGCTATAGCCACTGGGCGAGATGGAAGGGCGGGGGGGGGGGGGGGGGGGGGGGAGTTCACAACGAATGACGAGGCAATGCACAGGCTGGGATAGCTACGTAGGCTAGACTGGAGGAACGGAATAGGATACGATAGACGATGCTGGGAACATATGAGCTCACGAGCCGGCATGTGGTCTTGCTGGCATTTTTTCCCATGACTGACTTGAAACAAGAGCGTCTCTACAGGCAGTGTTATGTGATGATATGAGGTGAAGAATGATTGAGTGTGGGTGGCGAACGCGGCGTTGTAAGTTGAGGACGGCCTGGGCCATAGTTTCTCGCACGCTGAGCCGATTCAAGTTAGCTTTGTCCAATGATAACTCTTGTGAGTCCAAAGATTGTGGCATGAGTCATGACAAAAGCTCTCCGTATTGGTGGGGTCAATGAAATCGCTTGCCGCCTTGCGATTGACGCAACAGCCGTTCTTGGTGGATAATGGCATAGCAGGAAGATCTCAATAGTTGCCAAGAGAATAGGCAGAGTAGACACACAACATGCACCGCCCAATCCGTCAGTGACGTCTTTCCTCGCCTTCGTTCTTTTTTTCTCTAGTAAAAAAAAAGCCTCCTCTTTATAGCCCCCGTTGCTACCAGGACAACTCAACAAGAGAAGAATACCCAGAGCAACAAAAACCGGATACGACCACGCTACTCTGGCAAACGATGAACGCCGTGAAGAGAAACAGTTATGCCTGGTTTTTGTTGCGCCCACGCTACGCACCCCTTGTTCAGACACCCGTGGTAGCCAAAGGGCTATAGAAGAGGCTATTCTTATCTTTTGTAAGAAAAAAAAATTCAAGCGGATAAAAGGTGGGGAGGGAAGAATCACTCATGATTTGAATGCTGGTATGTGGGCGACGGGTTCAAATCATTTCCACAAGTATATAGAAACGCAAAAGGAACAATCATAACCGGTTTTTTGTGCTGCACACCCCGTCCTTGTTTACTCCCTGACCCCATTGCCCTTCTTCAAAAACACCTACAGACACCCCTGTTTACTCTTCAACCACGTTGCCCTTCTCGGACACATACAGACCGTCCAAGAACTGTAGGAATGTACATTAGCGTCATGAAACCCAAGATGCAAGATGGAACTCCGGCATGATAAAACTCCAGTATGCCGGGGAAAGACAATCAACCCCCCCCCCCCCCCCCGCGGAAACATGTACATACCTTTCGGATATCCTTGTTGCGGACCTTGCAAATCTGCTGGATATCGGCAGCGCTCTGAGAAACGTTCTCCAATGAGTTTCCAGACAGGACCAGCTCATCTTTTTGTGTCTTGGACAGCTCAACATCCACACCCTGCTGCATGACGACCCGTCGAACAATCTTCTCGCCGATGAAGTTTCGGATCTCCACCTCCCACAAGCCAGTCTCCTTGTTCTGGTCCAGGTTGACGTTGATGGGGAAATGGGCGTAGACGTATCGCATCTTGTACTTGAAGCCCTTGGTCACGCCGACAACCATGTTCGAGATGATCGATCGAACGGTTCGCAGCGTGGCAACGTTCTTACGGTTTCCATGGTGGATCTCGATCGAGATGGTGTTCTTCTTGGGGTGTCCGAAGTTGACAGCCAAGTGGCCGAGGTCCTTGACCAGCTTGCCCCGGGGACCCTCGACGGTGACGATTCGGGTCTTGATGGCGACCTTGACTGTAAACGTGGCTGTCGTTAGTATTCACGAGCTTTTTTTTTCTTCTGTGCGTCAATGGCAGGTCTCCCATTCCCCGAGATGCATGCGACGTATTCGAGTAATGAACGAGGGAAACGATTTCGGTCGATTCGTCGTCAGGGATAGATACGGATCACATTGTTTTGCTTGATTCTATTTTTCTCATTTCCTCCTTGGTGGCGCTATTCCTCCCCGTAATTCTTTCGTTGTCGTTGGTGTCGTGATTGGGCAGTCGTCTCCTCGAAATACGTGCGATGGCATCTGGGATCATGGTCTGACGGACGCGAAAGATTTCTAGGTTTACATACCCCCCGAAGGGATCTCAAGAAGCTCCTGAGAATGAATGTACTTCATCCTGCCGGTGTAATTGGGAATGTCGGTGGGTGAAGTTGTCGTTGGTCGTCGCGGGCGGCGGATCACGACTGGAAATGTTTGGCGAAATCGTGTGGGCGGTAAAAGTTCTAGGGCTCGTTGCACGTGAGGGCAAAGGCTGCTGCGCTCCGAAGTTTGTCCGTGTAGCGGAGAGGAAAAATGGAGCCGGACGTGTCTGAGTGGATTGGCAAGCGAAGACATAATCACGTGACCATCGACACAGCCACTTTGGGCTGCACCCCCCGCTTCAACACACACAGTCACAGTAACGGGCCGACGGATGCGGTGTGAAGAAAAACTTACAAGTTACAATCGTGTCTTCGTGTGAGTGTCAATTAGGCACGTCAATTAAACATATCGTATGAACACTGTATGACCTCTTGTGCTGCATGACACCAGCCATGCACATGGTGGGGGAAGCTGAGCTCTGTGCAGTGTGGCGGGTGCGAGCGGCCTCCACTCGGCCGACCTGCCGCCAACGACGATGCCAAATGCCAATGAACTGAATGAAGCCCGAACAACGGTACGTCAGCGCCGGCGAGACAGAAGCCCCAGTCTGCGTCTCGTCGCGCTATGTACCATCAACACCAACACCAACACCACCAGCTCCTCCGCATCGTCATTTTCTGTCGCCGCGTCGTGCCATAAGGAAAAGGAACCATCTTGTCCGTTTCTCTCCCACGCAGAGAGAGCTGCGCCCGATTCCCCTGTCTCTCCCCCTCCATCCCCCATCATGTCCTACTTCTTCTCCACCCCTGTCGACATCGACGTCGTCCTCCAAGATGCCGACGAGCGGTCCATGGTCGACGTGAAGCTCGACAAGAACCGCCGCGAAAAAGCGCCCCTCTTCATGGACGGCGAGTCCGTAAAGGGCGCCGTAACCGTCCGCCCCAAAGACGGCAAGCGCCTCGAGCATACCGGCATAAAAGTGCAGTTCATCGGCACCATCGAGATGTTCTTCGACCGCGGCAACCACTACGAGTTCCTCTCGCTCAACCAGGAACTCGCCGCGCCGGGCGAGCTACAGCACCCGCAGACCTACGACTTCAACTTCAAAAACGTCGAGAAGCAGTACGAGTCCTACAATGGCATCAACGTCAAGCTGCGGTACTTTGTGCGCGTCACCGTCTCGCGCCGCATGGCCGACGTGATTCGCGAAAAGGACATCTGGGTTTACAGCTACCGCATTCCGCCTGAAATGAATAGCAGCATCAAGATGGATGTCGGTATCGAGGACTGTCTGCACATTGAGTTTGAGTACAGCAAGAGCAAATACCACCTCAAGGACGTCATTGTCGGCCGCATCTACTTCTTGCTCGTGCGCCTCAAGATCAAACACATGGAGCTGTCCATTATTCGGAGGGAAACCACTGGTGCTGCGCCGAATCAGTACAACGAGAGTGAGACGCTTGTCCGGTTTGAGATTATGGATGGTTCGCCGTCGAGGGGCGAAACGATACCCATACGGTTGTTCTTGGGCGGGTTTGACCTGACGCCTACGTTTCGGGATGTGAATAAGAAGTTTTCTACGCGGTATTACCTCAGTTTGGTTCTTATCGACGAAGGTTTGTCACAGCTCTCTCCCAATCCACCCTGAAGACATAAGCTATCGAAGAAGAACATGAAATGTCTCGTTACTACTTGTAAAACGTACACATGGCTGTGAAACGCACCTCACTAATTCGCCCGCAGATGCTCGTCGCTACTTTAAACAATCCGAAATCATTCTCTACCGCCAAGCATCCGAGGGTCTTCCCGAAAACACATCCAGCGGCCTGCAGGCTTTACCCGCGCCCAACGAAGCCAAGATAGCCGCTGCACAAGCATGATGTCGGGCACATCTTGCTGCGCTTTTTTATTTGTCTTCATTGTTCCAACTTGATTATTTGGTAACAGAGGGAAACTTCCCTCGTCACCATTGGTCGTGGCTGTTCTTCTAGGCCAAGAGGGGGTTTCCTATGTGTTATTCATCATCTTACTAGCATGTGGCTCGGCGTTGTGTGGGTATTGTATGGGTTGGTAAAAATGGGAGTTCCTTGTTCCACTTTAGCTTTTTTAGGCTTATTTAATCCTGTTTACTCGTTTCCTTCCGTTTCGTAGATTTCTTCCCAAGTGCAAGATGAGTAGATCTCATTTACTTCTTCCTGTTGTGCGGATTGCTTTGAGTGAGGCGTAGATCTCACTTACTCGCGTCTCTTCCATCCGGCAGAGTTTCTCATCTACGAGCTGAAGAGACCTCTCTTCATCAGAGACAACTAGACATCTCTCCGCACGCCGATGGGCTGGGATCCAACAAGACAACATGGCATTCCCACATGCCTTCTCTGAACATTCATCACGGCTTACTCAATCTCACTGAATTTCCGGCATGTATTTGCCCAGCCCCTTTCCCCTTTCCTGGCCTACCTACATAAAGGGACCAAACGCAAATCGTTCATGACAAATTTAGTCTACAGTGATAATTTTTTTCATAAATGCACTCATCCAATCCGTCCCTCGTTTCAAACGCTTGCAGGCTACTCCCCTTACAGTATTTTTCTTGTGTGCACCCTGCTCTTCTTGCAACATGTCCTGATGCTTCACTCCTTCCAACCACGTCATAGCTCCATGACATCACTCGTATCAAACCCAAACTGATTGTTCTGAATAGCCACAATCCTATCCAACTCATCATGATACTCCTTGCGAATATCCACCAGCGACACCACCTTACGTTGGGCGGCCCCCTCGCCGTCTTGCCGCAGCGCCGGGGAGCCCTCGTCAAAGATCCACGCCTGCTTAGGATCCACGCAACTCAGCGCGTTAATCAGCAGCAAGTACTGTCTCGTCACGGGCGTCTCCAGCACGTCATCCCCTGTAATCTTGTCTCCTTCGCCCGCGAGCTTGAGTTTGTGGACGCGGTCCAGCAGAACAGACGCAGCGCCGCGGTAGTTGTTGCGCTTGATGCGCCATGAGTAGAGAACTTGGTGGTAGGGGAATCCCTGGACGACATCGATGGTATTTCGGCATTTGGCTGCGAGGAGGTCGTCCACTTCTTGTTGCATGCCGGCAAAGGGTAAGGAGACTAGCTCAATGCTGTGGTGTGTTTCGCACATCCTGGCGACGAGTTTTCGAAGGCTTGATTGTTTCAACGCGTCGTCTTGCATGGAGAGCAGGGACGTGTGTGCAAGGTCGTATTGCGATGTCGCCACAGCGGCATTAAACAACCGGCTCAGCAGGTCTACTTTGGTGGCCGATGTGTCTTCTTCTTCTGGAAGGCATCCCATAAATTGTAGGGACAGCCTAGCAAACTCCACCACGTATGAGTACGCTTTATGAGACTCGAAAAGTGCTACTATATGCGAATAGTACATGCCCTGCCCTTTGTTGAGCAGGTTCCATTCGGTATCCTTCAGAAGCCCGCAGCTATGTCCATAAGGGGCCATGTCTTCCGTACCTACAACCACATGCACATTAGCCTTGTTCAGCACGTTGCGGGGGGGGGGGGGGGGGGGGGGGGGGGGCGGAAGTGATGCCTCGGGACTAAGGATTGCAGCCAAGCCCCTTGTCTTCCTTGGTACCCGGAGATAGGGGGAAAAAAGAGAGAGAAAGTCTTACCCATCCCAATAGCTGCTCGTCTGAAGCTGATTGCTGCTGCTCCAAATTCATTAAGCGAGAGTTGGATTCGACCAAGCACATAGACAGAAAAGGAATTTTGATCACTAAAAGGGACAAGCTCCAATGCCAGATCGGCACGACCATGCTTGATCAATGTACATTGAACCAGTGCCGGTGAGATCTCGATATCGCTGTCCGGTGCGCAAAGATTACTCAAAAGGTTCGTGATGCTCTCGAAGAGAGGCTCCTTCCCGGCATCATCGAACCCGAGTAGGTGTCCGAGGTTGACCTCGAGGGCGGTCGTCAATGTTTGTGACTCGCCGGTATTCTTCTTGTGCTGTATCAAAGTTTCTCGGTCAACGTGAGTATCAAGTGACGCTGAGAGCTCCGTGCTGGCAAGCCACTTCAAAAGCTCCAGCCTCTTGAGAGCGGAAACTAGTTTTCGGAAAACGGGCCCGATATTTACTCGGGTGTGTAGAGCATCCTCTTCGTTATCGAATTCGAACTCCATGTGTGTTAAGAGAATGATCTGGCTGAAGCAAATGTTCCATTGCAGGACGATGTCATCCTGAAGTCCCTTCGTAATGAGCTTTTTGCCGAATTCGGTCAAGGGTTGTCGCAAATGCCGCCTCCTCGCTGCCACCGGTGCCGCAATCATATTCAAAAGCCTCGCGTAGAGATCATTACTGACAGTGACAAAGTTCGTACCAAGCGCCTCAGTCACCTGAGCGCAATCGTCATCTGTGATTCCGCGCCAGAAACCTGCCTTGTCTGAAAAGTGCTGAATCCGCTCTAAGTCGGTCTTGTACGACTCTTCAAATAGTTGCTGTCTCAATGCACCGCGTGCAACCTGAATATGATTTTCTGAAAGGCTGCCCACGAATGACACGCCTGCGCTGATGAGAGCTGCTCTTCGGGAGTGTTCAACGTTTGCCGAGGCGAGATTGTGGTACAAGCGTTCGAGGCCGCTACATTGTCTAATGGCCGAGACAAGATCCGTGCAGACGACCCATACTAAGTCGGCTTCGGCGTCAAAAGACAACCCAACTGCCTCTCCACGTTGTCGATCGAGTTCAATCAACAGTCGGAAGAATCGTCGCCACTGTGTTTCGCATGATGTTCGAAATTGCTCATAATCCATATCTCCGGTAGAGCCCCGATCCAGGGACGAAGTGGCACCTAAAACAGAGCAAATCGCCTCCGCCAGTCCCCGGCCCTTGCTGTTGATGTCTTTTGTTGACCCCAAGCCGCGTTCGTATATACATAAGGCAGTTTGCAGTGTGCCTTTCGTGAATCGTCCGGGTTGCAAAATGCACTCTAACCATTTCTCGGTCACATCTGTAGGGTCGCATGGCCCAGAAGTCTGAGCTGGCATAATTCCACCGTCGGGGTGTACGCCATCCCAGCCTTTTTTCCACGACTTCTCCATGTGTCTCCTGTCCAGCACCAGCCTCCTTACCCTGTATGTCAAGTTATTCTTCCATAGTGTCCACATGATGATGGTTTCTTCGGTCGGTGACGCCAGAATAAAATCAGCCAGTGTCCATATGTCCGACGAGGATGGCGTCGAGGGCATCAGCATGGCTTTAGGGAACATATCTTCCACCACGATCGTATGCGCATCCTTGGCAGTTATCCTCCAGAACTTGAACTCTCCTGTTCCGATAGGTGAGTATGTCGCGCAAGTCCTTTGCCCTCGACCCTGACCGACAACCTGCACCAAGTTGGCCTGAGCCGGATCAATTGCCCATTTCCCGACTTGCTGCGTCGCTCTCGCCACATTCAGGAGATCTCCCGTGAACAGAATCTGTCCATCATCGATGTTCCAGATGCGAATTCGATGGTCTAGGCAGACGGTGATGGCGAACATGCAGCCCTCAAGTCCAAAGTCGGTGACTTGCACAGACGTGGCGGTACTGTATTCCATATTGACCTTTCCATATTTGACGGTATGAATACCTTGGAAGGGCAACAAGCTCCGCAGGTTCTGTGCCCAGCCCTGAACATTGAAAAAGGATTCTTTCCAGACCCCAAGAGATGCTTTTGATTCGTTCAAGTTAGTAAAGAAAGACACGCCATGTTCAGTTTCATACCACTCACATTCATCAGACGTCGTCTTGTCGAGGCGTATCAAACCGCCATCGCTTACAGTAACAAGCAATGTATTCGCCGTCGCCGCACTCAGGCGATGTGGACTCTTGAAAGTCAGACCAGCAGGCGACTGGACTTTGCACAGCTCTGACAGCACAGCATCGAGCGCTGTCCGTTTCCTGAAGAAGTCGGGTCGAAGGGTGAAGGTAAATAATTGCGACGACTGATCCAAGACGAAGACACAAAGCGCGTCATGTTCTTCCGGGTCGGACAATGCCACACAACCAGCTTGGATGGGAACGCTAAAGTTGAAGTTCAGTAGCAGCGGCGCGTCTGCTGTGTTGTCTTTCTTGCAAACGTCCGCCGCGCGGATGCTTAGCATAGAGCCATCCTCGAGAACCCGCCACAGGAAGCTACGCGGCGAGTCGTGCCATTTTCGGTGGTATATTGAGGAGGTAGAGGCGAGGTTTCTGCTTCGGAACGTGGACTCGTCGTCGGTCGATGGATCGTAGGCACTGCGTGGTTGGATACGGCTGCTGCCGTTTTTCGACGGCACTCGGATGTTGACGACTGATGTGGCAGTGGGAGGCTCGAGGTTCAAGCGCGTCTCTTTGAAGAGATACTTCATCTCGCCTGAATCCATCTCGCCTCCATAAAGTAAGCTGCAGACAAGTGTTCTTTGAACGCAGGACTACAGGTTTGTAGCGAAATCGTCGTCGTGTCTGGCAGGAGGATGAGAAGAGGTCGGTTCTCGAGAGGCGATTGCGCTAACTTGAAAGGGAAACCAGCTCAGCCCTATCCTACCCTACGCCCAGCGTCGGTTTTCTTTCTACAAACACACACGCGTTAACACTCCGTATGCTGCAAGTTTTTCAATTGAATGTTGACATCACAACGTTTTTGACTTCATACTGTGCAATATGACACTTCTAGAGTGCGTGATACGCCAACGCTCAAGTCAATTTTGTTCGAAGGCCGTTGCTTCACAACGTCCAGTTCCTAGCGCATCTCAGACTCTACCATCTCAGACTCTACCATCTCAGACTCTACCATCTCAGACTCTACCATCTCAGACTCTACCATCTCAGACTCTACCACAGCCCAGACTCGCTGCAGGAACAGGCAGGTGGTGTATATTCGACATCTTACAGTATCCAACCAAAAGGATGTGTTTTGTTCTATCTTATCATATAGAACATCCCATTTCCATCTATCATCATCAGGATACATCAAAGTCTCTTCGCCTCCAAGGAGATGCTCAACTAGTGATTGGCGACGGCAGGTTGGGTGACGGGTGATCCGCTGGCAGTTCTTACAGGCTTCTTCAAGGCGTAGCTGTAAAAATGCGGGAGACAGCAACAATCTTTCTCCCGATTTCTACGAAGTCAACCAAGCAGTGTGAAGAGTTGAGCTCGAGAACCGCGGTTAACTGACTCTTTTTCAGCCGGAGTGACGTCGTCGCTCATTCTGAATGTTGATGATAGAAGGGAAGAACACACACGATCTTGGAGTAGCCATATGATGATTATGATAAGAAAGTGCTGACGTCGCAGAGACAAGAACTTCCTTACAGTCTTAAAAAAAGAATGACGCAGACTGCTGGCCAATACGTTTGTGCTATGATGGCACCCCTGTTATGTATACCTTACAACAAAATGGGAAGTCCGAAGGGACTAGGTATGTGCCTGTAAAGCTGAAGGGTTCCGCTGATACACAACACCACAGCCCAGAACTTTGGTTACGTATTCCTATGCATCAACTTGTACTTTCTTTCCTTGATTACACCACGGTACCTGACGTTACCAACAGTAACCATCGGGTCAAAGCTCCTCCCATTTATGACAACATGCTTGCTGCAACATACTGTAACACGAGTCTAAGTTGCCGTCCCAGATAAGCCACCCACGGTTCAGAGACTTACAACTAATCAACCTCATCTGCATCCGCCGGCAGCTGATAATTCTGGCGCCGTACGGCATCCGCTCGACGGGGATCCCTCTCTGGTGTGAACCTGGCACAAATGGAAGGGATGATCGAAAGGAGCATCGAACATGATCCCGCCCAGCGTCTTGACGTGCGAGACAGCCACATAAGACAGCCCAGCGGTGAAGTCACGGGCAGAGATGTCGATAACAGCGCAATCAAGTGTCGTGCCTTGCGACTTGTGGACCGTGATGGCGTAGGCGACGGTCAAGGGAAACTGCGTATGAGTGCAGGGTCTGCGCCTGAAAATGCGACGGCTTTCCTGAGGAAAGATGGGAATAACGGTCGCACGGTCTGGATCATCTGTGTAGTAGGGCGGATCGGTGTAAAAACTGAATCAAACCATCAGTACGGCCGGCGGCCTCTTGTGAGGCTCGTCGCAAGGCCGGTTCCGAATACGAAAGTCCCATGCGACATCTTCAACTGAGCCAACAGACCCTTTAACGAGGCCTTTCTCGATCCACAGGTTCGTCGTCAGCATCCCTCGGGCGCCGATGCAAACAGGAAGAACCGCGGAAAGACCACCGGTCATTTGCGAGTCAGTCTGATCAGCCTTCGGACCCGTGTTGTCGGCCTCGATCCACAAGACCGGCACCCCAACAGACAGCATGTTGTCGCGATTATGCTCGGCGACTCTAGCTTTCGTGGGGGTAGATCTGCACAGGGCCGCCACTTTGGCGAAGTGTTGGTGAAGCTGTAATCTGATTGCCCCTCGCATAGATTTCACTCGTCGTTGGGGTAAGTGACGGGGGTTGTGCATCAGAATCTCTCCTGACAGACCGATGGTGGCGCTGTGTCCGTTCACGCTCGCGTCTTGCTGCTGCCTGAGACAAAGACTCGCCTGAACGTGGTTCGAGGCGGTGGTAGTGCAGATGACCGTCGTCGCAGGTGAGGAAAGCACTCCTGATGGCCGGTCTCGTCGGTGTGCGTGGCCTGGGCCTGACGGCGACAGACTCAGCGTGAGGAAGCCCCGGCCAAGTGTCTCGACGGCGTACGTTCTGCTTGAGGCGATTGTACGTCGGCGATGGGGCGTTTCGACGCCGCATCTGAGGATGCATTCGCGGTCATTGTTGATGGCTATTTGAACTGATGAGTTAGTTGTTCGGTGTGAGGAACGCATACCCACCCGCTCCGCCCAGAAGGTCAAGTGACCAAGTTGCACATCTGCAGCTTGATCGAGGTTATATAGTGCATAGCCACCCTGCCGGTATAGGTCGTGACACTACCCCTTCCCAAAGCTGAGAATTCAGCGCAGCGGATTCGAGGCAATAATCGCCCTCTCCTCCGAAATATGAGATGAACCGAGGCACAACTGTTTTGTTATGGAAATTGCGGGGCAGCTATGTACTTTTTTTTTGCAAGTCAATGGGCATTTTGTTGCTCATTGACCCAGGAAGGGGGGGATGAAATTGAATCGCCCGCCAGTTTCTATCTATGGGATACATCACCACTTTTGTACATCAGTATGAAAGGAGCTCAACGACCGATCTATCTAGAGGGGGAGTTGCTCATTCTTCCTAAAGCATGGGGAAATGAAGCGGCTAGTCGGCTAAGGAAGACGTTCAATACAAGGAGAGACGATGTTACATCGGAATGTCTCGTCCTCAGGCTTGCATTCTGCGATGAGCTCATTTAAATCAGCGCGCCTCTGTCTAGGCTGCACTGGTGGTAATGTTAGTGTTCAAGTCACGTTTGAAGTCAAAAAGGAAAGAATCAAATTGTCGATCTGCCTTTGTCACCTTGCCCCCACAAGGCGATAAAGTGCAGATGGAGGAGGATGAAGTGTTCAAGCTGAGAGAGAATTTGTTGGGACAGCAGATAGGTACCTAAGGTAAGCAGGTGAGTCTGTGCGGGGCCCTGTGTGGAATCAAAGCCACCTGGCATGATTGGCTAGATCTCTCCGCGCCAAGCACCCCCACCTGTTCGGACGCAGCAGCTGCCCAGAAGCTTCCAGCACCACCCACTGCCTTCTCGACTTGTCGCGATACGTCTGGGTCAGCAACGAGTGCCTCCCAGTCGGTTCCAGCAGATTCATCAATTGTCAATGCTGTTTCCATGTACGGAATCGAGACTGACTATGAGGCCGAGCTGGTGTCTCTTTCCCAACTACTTAAAGCCAGCTTTGGGATTCAACAAACAGTAGGCACAACACCACAATGAATAATTAACAATAACTACCTCAAAACACTTCCACATCCTCACATCATCTTCACTTCCACATCTTCGACACCAAAATCACAAAGCCTTCTCTTCCATCGCGCATCAGATCGTCTCAATACCCAAAACACAAAATGGCCTTCTTCCCTCAAGCCCTCTACAGCCAGGACAGGACGTCTTTCACTCCTCTCTTCCGCCTCCTTGACGACTTTGACAGCTACTCGCAAGGCAATAATGGCACGACCAAGTCTCAAAGCAACCGCACTGGCGGTCTCCCTACCTGGCAGCCCAGCTTCGATCTGCGCGAGACTGCCGATCGATACGAGCTCTACGGTGAACTTCCAGGAGTGAATAAGGAGCACGTCACTATCGACTTCACTGAGCCACAAACCCTACAAATTCGAGGCAAGTCGGAACGCAGGTACCATGCTAGCACTCTCTGCACTCGCCAGATCGAAAACTCTGGTACAAGCAGCGATTTACACAGCGAAAAGGCAACAATGCCCAGACAAGCTACTGTCGAAGATGAGGACGACGAAGGATGGTCTCACGGTGGGCACTCTGCTCCCGGAACTCCATCCTCCACTACAGTCGAAATCGAACGACTCGCTCAGGCGCAGAAGCCCGCGGACAACGCCAAGTACTGGCTCGCTGAGCGCAAGTTTGGCGAATTCTCAAGAAGTTTCAACTTTCCCAATCGCGTCGATCAAGATGGTGTTCTCGCCAGCTTCCAGGACGGTGTTTTGAGCATTATTGTGCCTAAAGCAAAGAAGCACGAGGCTCGCCGCATCAATATTAGCTAGTGCAGGATAACGGGTTGACCTAACTAAGGATATCATTGCTTTTGCTCAGAGTCGGGGATTCATCCATCGCTTGTACATACTTATAATTAGCTTCGGACGATTTCGGAATGGCACAATTGGGGTCACTGGATTGGAATTTGGCTTTGGCGCATTGTTGGCAGGCACGGGACAGCAGCTAGGATGTTGTAAAGCATGCATGAACGCAACCTAGATACTGCTAAAGAAAAACCAGTGAATATGACAAATTTCAGTTTGCCACCATGTGATCGCATGCTCTGTAAACTTCTAAATTCGGGGTCGCACCCCTTTTCACGTGACTTGGCGTCCCCGTGGTGGCAATTTAGCCACTTATAGACGCGTTTCGCCACGCGATCAAAGCGTCAACATCCCACTCCCACGTGTTGAATTTTCGCACGCCCATGATTATATTTCTGCTACGAGTCTTTAATAGCCGCAGGCATACCAAGCAGGGACTTTTGATCATCACTTGACGTATCAAGTTCTTTCTGCTGCGAGACGTGAACCTACTCCAAGAGAGGAGAATTGAGCAATACTTGGCGCGTTTCTCCCACCAGTACGGCACAAAACATGTCCGACGAGTATGACGAAGCCCCGGCAGGTGACGATGGAGGCTCGACGGGCCCTGGTGCCCCAACTCCTCTTTCAGCGTTAGAGGTACTTGTCATGAGCCACATTCTCATAATCTCTTCAGAATATGTGGCTAACGAGCGGGATCCTGCAGGGCATTGCTGGCCTCACGAAACGCGACATTCAACTCGTCGTGGATGGAGGTTTCAACACGGTCGAGTCTGTAGCATACACTCCCCGTAGAACGCTGGAACAAATCAAGGGCATATCTGAGCAAAAGGCCACCAAGATTCTAGCAGAAGGTATGAAATCGTGTATTTGACCCTGTAGGTCTCCGGTGGAAATTTTGATGTTGACGTCTCTTTTTCCCATGTTAGCATCGAAACTCGTTCCCATGGGATTCACGACGGCTACGGAAATGCATCAGCGCCGCAGCGAACTTATATCCATCACAACTGGCTCGAAGAATCTAGACACTCTGCTCGCCGGTGGAGTTGAGACTGGCTCGGTCACGGAACTCTTCGGAGAATTCCGTACAGGAAAGAGTCAGATTTGTCATACTTTAGCCGTCACATGCCAGCTTCCTTTCGACATGGGTGGCGGTGAGGGAAAGTGCTTATACATAGACACCGAAGGGACCTTTCGACCAGTGCGGCTACTTGCCGTGGCAAATCGCTTCGGCTTATCGGGAGAGGAAGTGTTAGACAACGTTGCCTATGCTCGCGCATACAACTCGGACCATCAACTGCAACTGTTAAACCAAGCGGCGGCCATGATGTGCGAGACTCGATTCTCTCTCCTCATCGTCGATAGTGCAACGGCGCTTTATCGAACAGATTTCTGCGGTCGCGGAGAACTCTCGAACCGACAGACACATTTAGCGAAATTCATGAGGACTCTGCAAAGGCTGGCAGACGAGTTCGGCATTGCTGTCGTGATTACGAACCAGGTTGTTGCCCAGGTGGACGGTGGGCCAAGTGCAATGTTCAACCCTGATCCGAAGAAACCTATCGGTGGCAACATCATTGCCCACGCGAGTACAACGCGTATCAGCCTGAAGAAGGGTCGGGGCGAGACAAGAATTGCCAAGATCTACGATAGTCCTTGTCTACCTGAGAGCGATACTCTCTTTGCGATTGGTGAGGATGGCATTGGAGATCCTGCGCCAAAGGACATGGAAAAGGACTAGATTATGAATCGAGTTTCTTATGAGGGACAATGATGGGGGGCTCTTTTATGACGGGATGCATGGTGTGTTTGGCGTTAGCTTTTATATATTACTGGGGTCTTTGCTCGTACAAGTTAGTTTGCCTCTTCATACTTTACTACCTATTTTGATTTGATGGAAATGAAACGTATTGCTTCTTGTACAAAATTGCGGGATCGATGTGAATGAATTGAAAGGATGGGGTGAGGGGAGGGGCTACATAGACTGTAACTGTCAGGGTAAGAAGACATGTAACCGCCAACCTAGATGGTACAATTACCGAATACCTCTTTTACACACGTCCCATTGAAAATTCCATTAGCTAACACCTAATCCTAACCTTAACCCTAACTTAACCCCTAACCAATCTCTAAAATGCGTCTTGATGGGACAAAAATGCGTCCTTCCCCCTCCCTCCTCTTGATATATATGGGACGTAGAGCAGGTGGCGATGGCAGAAATATTGTCGCAGGGTATATAGGGGTAAACAAAGCACATCAGAGTGGCCAGACGGCTGCGCCCATTCTTTTGTGCAATAAATATTCTAAAAAGAAGTGGGGGCGATGGTACAAAAGTAGGTGGCGGTTACATGTCTTTTTACCCTGGCAGTTGCAGAGTCTATCTTCCCTCTCGATGAGGAGTGGACGCTGGCATCTGCATGATGCGATTGAATAATATTGCACCAGAGTTCTGCCTGCGGCCAATCGATGGCTCTATTTCGTTACCATCTCGAGCGATCTTGACCTCGCGATTCGAATTCCAGAGATTGCGCAGGTTGCCTACTAATGTGGCAGAACGGTAATTGAGTCGTCGACAACCTTATTCCAATTTGAAAGGCTTACCCAGTGTCTGAGACTCTTCTTTCGTTGTACCGTTTCCATTGCTTCTCGTCTCGCTTTCACGGCTGGACCCTTCTTCATGACTGTCTCTTTCTGCTTCCCAGAAAATAGTCCTCCTTGCAGAATCGCCGATGATTGGGTAGGGACACTTGGAAGACCTACATCAGAAGTCATCATGGTCCTAGGTGCCCGCTCCCTCGCAGCGGCGGAATTTTTGTCTATCTATTACAGACATCATGCGTGCATACCCGAAATACTCTCCCGACTTGTTTGCCGAGAAAATCAGATAGACGTTGGCCGCATTCTAGTTGCAGTCAGCATCCGTGTCTCGAATACGATTGAATGGCTACTTACTTGAAATGCTGTGTTCAATGTTTTCTCGTTGTGAGACTAAGTAGCCCACATGCCGGTTTTTAAACTCTCATTCAAGTCCTCCGTGGTCAAGCTCTTGAGAACGAAGAATCTATCCACAGCACCCCGATTTTGTATCTGCCGCGTGATTCTGCTGGCGAAACTTGGCTCACCGTTGGAAGCTTCGATTTTAGTTTCTGTTTCGTTTGAAGTGGTGCTTTCGATTGCCTTTGCTCCCTGACCAGTCACTGATAACCTCGAAATGCGCCCCGCAACATTCTTTCTCAGCCGGCAGACAAGGAAAGCCGATTAAATGGGAAGTTATGAAGCTTCTGCCGTGCTGCAGAGCACGCAGCCTCGTCTTTGTAGTTGGCGAACGCGCAGTTCCTCTTGGGTATCAGAAACAAAGACTCCAGTCCTACGGTTTTCATGCAGATGCGTTCCACCAGTCATTGGATCTGTATACGGCGGAAGATTCCCAATCCAAAGGGCGTGACCTATCAATTCTACGTTAGCCAACCATATGTCGCCTTCTTAAAGGTATCAATCGTTGACCTTACCACTCTCGCGTGGCCTCCGGGCCGGACCGCAAACGACATTTCGTTTGGGAATTCGAGCTTTCAAGTCGAAAATCGAGTCAGCAACGGAGCACAAGACCATTCGACGTGTGAAGTTACCTTGACTGCGACTACTTCGAATTGCGGTTTCTTCCACGCGTGGGAACGCTCGCATGTCTGAGTTTGGTGTTCCAGACATGTGCGATCCCCACGGGACAAGAGCAGGCATCATGTAAGCATGTTGCTGATATTGAGCCACTCGTGGATATGAATAATTCGACTGGCCGTAATCCATGATTATTTGGCCCGGATAATATAACGTGTTGAAAGGGGCGTGCAAGCCTGGCTGTCCGCATGGATTTAGATGGAGCGCGCACAGAATAGAGCACTTCGGTGTAACTGTTTACAGTGAAACTGAGACTCCACTCTGGGGGAGTGTCGTATCTGTCGCAGGGTATATAGGGGTAAACACCGCACATCAGAGTGGCCAGACGGCTGCGCCCATTCTTTTGTGCGATAGTATCAGATGGCCACGGCTGCTGGGGCAACATGGAGGTGCTGACCGGCATATATCCTGGGGGAGTAGTGGTGTTATTGCCGGGACAGCAAGCATATGCTAGCGTACAGCAGAAACGCTCAAGTGTGGCTGCTGGGGGAGTTAGAGGGGAGAAGTAGAAGACTTCGGACCTATGGAGGAATCCGCGACATCATTTACGGTATTGAACACAGCCAACTTCTGAGCTCTGGGAGCTGTTGCTGCTGACAATTTTCTCAACAACATCGACGCCTTTTTTTCGGCCTGATTTGTTCCGGAGCTACGAGATTTCGAACGTTTTGACACAGCATCTACACCGGTTCATCGACGCCACTGTAAATTTGGGCCTTCCTGCGAAGTACAGGGACAAGCACAGGGACAAGTTCTTTGGAGCAACGCCATATGAAGTTTTAGGAAGCATAGAGAGCGTGCCACGGCTGCTGGGAACATGTCTTGTGGGGGAGTATTGAGGAATAAGCCATTGCTCATCACGTGACGACCGCACCATCCGATTATTTACATAGTAACATTCCCACTTTCCCACAAGTTAAGAAACTTAGTTCTTCAGTCAAATATACACCCACCATCTGCCCCCAAATTGCTTAATACGCTCTGTCTTTGCAAAGCAAACACAACATCAGGCATTCGGGCGAAACATCATACCAAACTTCAGACTTCCCCCAATTGTCATCCCAAGCCCGCACGCGAGAATGCCTAATCTTCCTCCCAATCTCAGTTAAGTTCCAACACATCTCTCGCGAGATGCCTCAGTTTCAAAATGGCCACCAAGAAGATAATCTAGACGCCGCGAAACCAAGTCCTTCCAGCTCCACCACAGGTCTGGAGTTGAGTAGTATAGGCCATCTGGTGTATAGATGCCACAGCCTGAATGTGCTAGCTAGCATTATATAGAAGAGGTTTGTAAAGGAAACTCAAAGTCATTGGAGAAAATAGACAAAAAGACAGGAAAACAAAGGTAAAAGAGGGGAACGAAGCAGTGTTCGATATCAGGAAAAGGTGGATGGCTCGAACGCACTGCGAAAGTGCTTCCTGTTTGGCCCGCCAGACTTTGACGAAGACTGCTTGAAACGTGAATGTGGCCAGCATCTTGTACTCATCAGGCACGGTACGCCGACAAGGTGAGACATGTCAGTCAACGTACTCTTCGACGTTTGATACCAGTTACCAACCTTGAAACTGTATGCGACTCGGGAACACGGAATATCACCCATGGAGCAACTTCGCATCTTTGCAAAATGGTCAGACAGAGGCGATGACGTTGGGCCGGAATCAGAGATGGCTTCATTTCGTCAGGCTTTAGCCCCTAAAAGACAGCTCGACCACATATGAACCATGGCCCTTGAGACTGCTTCTTTTGGACAAGTATACATTTACCCCAGGACAACTAGCCTTGATGGCAATAAATCTACCTGCAAAGCAGAGCTGGTATACAAGTGGGCTCATTCCCGTGACCCTCCCCGTCTAATCCTTCTTCATTGGCAGTATAGACTCCTCGATTCCGTCCTTTGTGATAATGAGCATCTGCAAGGCATCACCCACCTCAATGTGACGCTCAACTGCGCCATCGAAGGCATCCTTGATGATGGTCTCGACCTGAGCGCGAGACAGAGGATGTCGCTCTCTCTCCTTCAGATCGTGACCCTCTCCACTTCCGGGTATGTATTGATTCTTGAAATTGACCTGGTTGTCGAGGAACGGCATGATCAAACTGCCAGCAGCACCTCCAGCTCGGCACTGCTCACGCTCGTAGCTGCCGACCGGATCGTATGAGTAGACAGCACCCTTGCCCTCCTCATCGAGACCGCCCAGCATCGCGGTGACGTAGTATGGGAAGAATCGTTTGCTGTAGAGGATCGTTGAAAGGCGCTTTGCGCACGCGTTCAATGTCATCGGCTTGCCGTGGCGGTAACGGTAGATCTTGCAGATGGTGTCGAGCTGGTCTCTTAGGGCAGCGCCGTCGGCAGCAAAGCCACACACTGATAGCACAATCGTCGCGTCGTCTTGTGAAGAGGTGGAGCCACCGATTTTGAATACTTTGGGAGCCATGCGGGAGTTGATGCTGTAGCCGCTCGTATGTCTGGTGTCTCCAGCCATGATGGTGAAGTCGGCACCCGCGATACCCAATGTTGAACCACCATTGTCAGTGTAGCTGGTTCGTATATTTAGTACACTGATGTGGAAGAGGAAAAGAAATGGATAATCTATCGCCCAATGTGACGACTCACGGGTTGAAGCGATGCTCTCGTAGTTCCCCGTGGTTAGTCTTGGGGGCGTCAGAGAAGGAGTAGTTGGGCCCATTCATGACCGGGTTTTGGCTGAACATGGCGGCCATGTTATTAGCTGTATCAAGGCTTTGAGCTGTGCTTTATTCGAACTTTAGGTAGCGTCGGTGATGCAAGATAAAGCGAGGGGTTATCTGGAGTCTGTCAATGAACCTGGAAGATTGCCAGCATGCATTGCGTCGTCAGGCTTGCTGTAGCCTTGCCGAGCTTCGTCCTCCGACTCGGGAAGCTGGACCGGGTAGCTTGAGCTGACTAAGAAAAAGTGGCGCAATTTCCCCGATATGGAAGTCACAGTGGGAGACCACAGGGGCCCTCGTTAACGTTAGGCTACGGCTCTCGAAGCAAGCCATCGAGGCTCTTGGTCTTCAGTTCGTCGGCCCCTTTCCTTCGCCGTTGACGATGACGCTCTAGATGCATCTCCGACCTGGAGTCTGAACTTTGTTTCCACCTCCTCCAGAAGATCAACCTCTGCAATGCGTGGTTTACGCGCACAAGCGCTCCAGCGCATCGCTGCCCTTTCCGCAGCAAGCTCCACGACCTCCTTCGACAAGTCCGACCTCGACAAGCTATGTCGGGCATGCCATTCATCACGAGGCCGGGAGCACAGCCAGGGAGGATACAGTACGAAGCAGGCTGGAGCGCTGGGACAGATACCCATGGTTCGATTTCACCAGTCCGCTGTTGATTCAAACAGAGCAATGTATCATTAACGTACACTGTAGTCAATTCGCGAATTCGAGGTTCTTATGGCTCTGTGCAAAGCCGCTCCCAATGTCCAGTCCAACATGAGCGCACAGAAGCTATCGTACCGCTTGATTCCGTATTTCCTTGAGATACATGTACAACTGTTTGCGCCGTCACCCTTCTTCCGCAAAATCGAACCGTCACCTACCGAATCTCTCTCCTTCCACTTGGCTGCTGCTCTCCTGTCTTTCGGCATCAACTATGCCGATCTGAAAGAGACAGTCACAGAGGGTATCTGGGCTTTCATCAATGCATGTGGAAAGGCCATCGAGAGTATCATGTCACCGCAATCTTCGGAGCTGGACAGTCTTCCAGCTGACGATGCGATTCGGACCACCACCATTGCCCTGGCCATCCTTGGCTTCCTGGACGCTGCGTCGGCTCAGGCCAATTTTTGGAAGGTAGGGGATAGGCTGACCTTGATTCAAAAATTCCACCAGCTCCTATCTGAGCCGTTTCTTGTTGCAGTGGAAACTTCCCTATCGACTATTCGCAACACTCACATTCAAAGCACCGAAGTGCGAGAATGTAAACGGCTGCTCCGCCATTATGCTTCCTGCGGACGACCACTTGGTGCCATGCTTCTCCAGAGGAGCTTCATCTGGCTAGTTCTGTCGAGCAGCTCATTGATGGTAGCTAGTGGATCTACTCTTCACAGTATTCATATCCTTGATCTGTTCATGTCTGTAGACAATCTGGCCCTGAAAGAGCAGCATCAGCTCCTGGAAGGGGATTCTAGATCAATCGAGGCTTACGTGGGCATTGCTGCCCAGCAAATGGACTACCTCGAGGCTGGTGCGGACTTCGTTCGTCTGGGGTCTCCCGATCAGCAGAAATTGGCATATGATGTTAAATCGGCGGCCATGATTGTCCATTTAACCTGCTCCTTCCTCGACGAGGACATAGCCGATCCTGATGTGTTGATGAACTGGCTGCAGGAATCTCTCGACGACTCATTGCCGATGTCTGATCCGGACTTGGCTGCTGTTGTTCTGCGATGCATGGCATTGATCTGTCGAATCTCTCCCACCTACACAGCCACCGTTAGTCGTGCGCTCCCCCGATTCTTAGTCCACACTGTCCCGCAGGACGAGACAGCCCATGTGGCATCAAAGAGCCTGGCTTCAGCCTTGAAGATGCTTTCCAAGGATGCCGTCATTAGTACGCTTTATTCGCTCGGAAATGTCCTGAGTCCAGATACAGAGGCCGAGTTTGCCAGTGTCCCCAGTAACGAGATTCTTGTGAATGGCGAACAGATGGCACCAGAGCTCGGTCGCCGTCAATCAAACGGGAGCTACGTCTCACTATTGATGACTGGGGAGCAAGAGACTGCTGTCGTGTACTCTAATGTAGTGCAGGCCATTTGCACTATTGCCATAGCTTGCGATGATGAGAAGATCATTGCCCTGGCTCAGTCTATGCTCCTACAAAAGCTCGAAAAAGTAAACGCAAGTGTTGACACCAAGGTCATCACTGGTGCCGCCAAGCTTTCGCTGCACGGCGGACAGCTCGAGTTCCGCTCGCTGCTGAAAATGTACAGCAGACTGTGCCACATGGGCGTCGTTGAACGCAAGGATTTCCTCTTGGTAGCAGTGATGAAAGCACGCACGCACATTTCTGCTAATCTGCGTCGTGACTCGTCGCTCTTCAGCATTTATTGGGAGCACTTACTGGACGGCATCATCTCATTAGGCGATGCCGAATCTCCGCATAATACAAAGGAGTCAGATGTGCAACTGGCAGCTCTGGAAATCGCCGAGCTCCTGCATCCGCTTGCCGTTTTCTTGTCGAGTAATGATCTTGCGTCGAACCCGATTGACGACGACGATGAAACGTATTCGCTCATCAAAGATGCGTGGTTCAATATTGTCGTTCATGGATTCACTGCCGCAACCGAGCGCGGAAAGAAGTATCTCAATGACCTCCGGATGATCGCTATTCATTCGCCGCCTCTGGTGGCAGACGAGCGAACCGAGCAGGTTGAAAGTGACATTGAACTCAACACAGTTCTGAGACGTGCCAATAGTGGAGAGCGCGAAGCAGCCCAAAAGAAACTTCTTATCGAGCTGATTCCAGCCAAGGCCAGTGATATTAAGAGCCTCAGCTATCGAAAAGTCATATTTTTTCAAGCTGCGTATCTCGTTGAAAGTCTGCGCGCTGACGCGGGAGACTGTACAAAAGTCTTGTCCTACTTTTTGGAGCCGAGCATGCGAAAGGGGGAAGTCAGTAGCACTATGGAGGGCATCGCTTCTGCTGTGGTTGAGAAATATCTGAAAAAGACTCTGAGCGGCACCGAGCCAACTTTCTCAGCACAGTATGCGGCTGAACAGCTTGCCGTTATATTTTGCATATGTTGCCATCGCATCGAGCGAGTTCAACAAGCCGCATTTGCATGTGCAGATCGGATCATTCGCGATTTGCCCTCGGCCCTGTGCCAGAAAAAGTCGCTGTTTGCTCTCCTCGAATTGCTGTCTCTGATGTGGACAGGCTGCCTCGAAGCCGAAACTGATTTGTACACACCAAGATCATTGTTTAGGTCTAATATTGGCGGAGTCGCCGTCGAACTGTCTGATGACTATAATTTCCGACGAGGGACTCTGGATACATTGAATCGCAAAGCAAAGGCCTGGGTCAACTCGGCCATCGGTCTGGCTCCGATGGACGTCAAGGGCTTGTTGCAGACTTATCTCTCGGAATTCGATGATGAAGGAGCGTATGGGCACATTTCGCTTGGCAGATCGTTTGCGCTCGAACTCGGCTCCGTCATACCATCTACCGATAATCGTCTGCAGTCCCTTGAAAGGGTCGGGGACTGTAACATTAACACAGGATCGGATCTCATCGCACAGTACAGCACAAGACAAGAATATCGCTATGGTGAAATGTTACCAGATCGTGGACTCAACCTCATGAGCTCGATGCCTATGAACCAGCGATCATCTCTTCATGCTCATTTGCAATCCAATGTTACGGATAGCGCTAATGCCGCCACGGCGCTGGCTCATGTAGAGGCTCGCATCCTGAGCAAGAAGCCCACCTCGTTGCATGAGATACGTGACATAATGAGACGAGCCGCCGCCTTGCTTTGTCGCAGTCATCGAGATGAGTCTGCCGTTTCTCGATACCTCGTCAGCATACCGTTTGCGTTGTTCACGAAGCATTCCATCAAGCTCGGTACCTCGCTGTGGCTTGGCGTCATGCATGAAAACCCGCGACTGGAGGCGAAACTGCTAAACAGCATTGCCCAACAGTGGGAGTTTACCATTACGCGCCAAGTCGGACTGTTCAGTCCAGTGTTGGCACACCCGGATCCTTTCTTCCTCAAAGAGGAGTTTGCCCCCAGCGATCTCGAATTGATGGCCAAAAAGCGACAAGCGATCCACGATCTGCTGTCCCCGCATATGAGACTTTTGCTCTTTTTCATGAGCCACTTCAATGCCACTCGACTGGGTAGTGGTGACACGGAGAGGGTATTTATGCGAATGCTGCATCTTACGCTGACTGCACTCAAAGATGGGCATTCTCATCCCATGGCACGCGAGTTGCGATTCCACATTGTCTTGTTCGGCCTCAAGGTATTGCACTCGAGCACTGCACTTGGAGAAACTACGCAGTGGAAGTTCAAGGATAAGATCTTGTCTGCAGGGCTAGGCTGGTTTCGAAATGCTCCTCAGTGGTCATTCGGAAGCAACATGATTCAACTCAAGACCGAATTCAAGCTGCTGGCCGATGTACTAGCCGCCATGAAGACCGTGTCTCTCATCGGCGCCAACACGGCCGGCAACGACACCAAGTTCCTGCAAGCCAAAGAGCAGCTTCTTCAACTACTCATTGAGAATGAGCAGTCTAGATTGGCGGTGTGGATCAATCCCTTGAGCCAGCATGGGCTGCAACTATCGGCGCAACATACGTCCAAGACCTCATTAGAAAACGCCCTCTTGCCCCTCGTCAAGACTGCTTGGCAGCAAGACCCTTCCATCGCCATCGAGATGAGTACTAGGTTCCAGTTCCCCCGACTTCAAAGGGAAGTGAGGCAGCTGCTGTTGTCCTCTCCAGAGAAGGCAATCGTTGATCCTGAAGCATTGCCGGTCATGTTTGGTGGGCATCTTCCAGACGATGTCAATTCGCAGCTCAAGGTAAGAATTCCCTTTGGCTCCTTTTTGAATGAGATTATGGAGTTATCTGCACAAGTTCTAACGTCAGCGCAGTATCTTCTCGTCTGGGCACCGGTTAATCCTCTCACGGCCGTGACCTTGTTCCTGCCTGCATACCAATGTCATCCTTTCGTTATTCAATACGCGATGCGGGCGCTGGAAAGCCATTCTGTTGACGTCACATTTTTCTATGTTCCCCAAATTGTGCAGGCCCTTCGATATGACGCCCTTGGGTACGTCGAGCGGTACATTCTCGAGACCGCGCAATTCTCTCAGCTCTTCGCACACCAGATCATCTGGAACATGAAAGCCAACTCGTACAAGGACGATGATGCACAAGTACCAGACGACATCAAACCAACCCTCGACAGTGTCATGAGAAAGATGGTGGAAAGCTTTACGGCCGTTGACAAGGACTTTTTTGAACGGGAATTCGCCTTCTTCGACGAAGTCACGGGAATCTCTGGCAAGCTGAAGCCTCTTATCAAGCGGCCGAAGCCGGAGAAGAAGCTGAGGATCGAAGAAGAGCTCCGCAAGATCAAAGTGGAAGTCGGGGTCTATCTTCCTAGCAATCCGGACGGCGTGGTCATTGGCATTGACCGCAAATCGGGCAAGCCTCTACAAAGTCATGCCAAGGCCCCCTTTATGGCGACATTCCGGATCCGCAAGAACAAGTCCACTGCTGACGATGTCGAAATCGTGCCTGGAGACACCGTCGTCGACGAAGCGCAGAAGGAGGCAGCAGCGCTTGAGCGCCAGCGTCAGGACAACACCATTGAGGTCTGGCAGTCCGCCATCTTCAAAGTCGGCGACGACTGCAGACAAGATGTACTCGCGCTGCAAATGATCTCAGCATTCCGGGGTATCTTCCACAGCGTAGGTCTAGAAGTATACGTCTTCCCCTATCGTGTCACAGCCACCGCCCCAGGCTGCGGTGTCATTGACGTGCTCCCCAACTCCATCTCCCGCGACATGGTCGGCCGAGAAGCCGTCAACGGACTCTACGACTACTTCGTCTCCAAATACGGCAACGAAGACTCACTACGCTTCCAGCGCGCTCGCAACAACTTTGTCAAATCCATGGCCGCCTACTCCGTCATATCCTTTCTCCTGCAATTCAAGGACCGCCACAACGGCAACATCATGATTGATGACGCGGGCCATATCCTCCACATTGACTTTGGATTCTGTTTCGACATTGCACCCGGCGGAATCAAATTCGAGCGCGCGCCTTTTAAACTCACGAGTGAGATGATGGCCGTCATGGGAGGCTCGACGGACCACCAAAGCTTCAAGTGGTTCGAGGAACTCTGCGTAAAGTCCTTCCTTGCTAGTCGGCAGTACTGCGAGAAGTTGAGCCAGATTGCGCTGCTGATGATGGATAGTGGCCTGCCGTGCTTCAAGCCAGAGAGTGTGCGGCACTTCAAGGAGCGGTTTGTGCTGGGGAAGACGGAGCGGGAGGCGGCGGACTTTATGAAGGGGCTGATTAAGACGAGTTATTCGAGTTATAGCACCGGGGTGTATGATCAGTTCCAGTTGCTGACAAATGGTATTCCTTATTGAGTTGGCGGTGCTTTTCGATGTCGACTCTCTTCTGCGCTGGCCGTTGCGTTTTTGTTCTCTACGAAGCTGGTCATTACATTTCTATCCTTTTCCTTCCTCACGTACCCTTCGTTTAATTCCCACTTCTGCCTATTCTGCCTATATTATCTGCTTACACCCTCCTGGATATTCGTCCATGCTCTTTTTTTTTTCTCCCCTAAGTTTATCATTTACACAAGTGCAAACAGCACTGTTGTAATTAATCGTGCCACGACGGCTTTTTTTTTCTATAGATGTCTATCTGAATAGTAGTATTCCTATATCATGAATCACGTAGTTCAGTTTGTTCATTGAAAGCCGTGTCCAGGATCGTTTGGGTGAATCTTATGGGTCTCGCAGTTGCTATAGCAGTAAGTAGAATAGCCGTTGTGGTCATCCTGCGTAAAAAGTATGTACGCTGTGCAGCAAGATCGCATTGTTGTTGGAACGTGCCTCATCCTAGAGGTAGTTTGAGCGCTCGTCGGTTCTGATGTAGCATTCCGTTCATCACACAGCGTCTATCTACCTGCCTACCACCATTTCCATTATCTCCATTCAACAGAGGATATCTTTCAAACATGAACACGCAAATTAGTATATCACGTTTCTTTGACACGAGCAGATACTATTCAAGCATCATGGGATACACCCTCCCTCCACCTTTCTAGCCTCCCCGCCCACAACACCATTGCATTGTTTGACTATATTTCCTCCCTTTTGAATTTTCCCTATTCAAAACGCCCTGTAGTATACATCTGTCCCGACTCCCAGGCAAGGGCTCAAAAAATTTCGAACTCTGTTCGCCTCCCCATCCCTAGATTATGAGTACATTGAAACCAAAAAGTCCAAGAGAAATAAGAAAAAACCACAAACGCCGTTCCAGTCAGTGGGTAACAGCAGGGCTCAGAGCCAAGATACGCCAACAGTATCAGTCCGGCCAGCGTTGAAAAATAAAAATAAAAATGTTACTGAAAGGAAAACCCGAAATTCGAATAACGAACGACATTGACCACCTCGGCGTGGGCACATCACGAACTCAGCATATGCGTCGGCGCATTATAACTCGTATAATCCACATGCACAAACGCTCTATCCACAATCGGAACCGACTCCAAAAAATACGTCAACACCTCACTCAAGTCATGCGAATCCTTGAGCGGCGTCACCGCCGAGAGCACAATGTCCACCTCGACAAAGAGCTTATCACCAGCATGATACGCGCGCAGGTTCTGAATCTGGCGAATCGCGGTGGCGAACCGCATGGTTAGATAGAGGAGGAGATTGCGCTCGTCGGGCTGGGCGGAGAAGCCTGTCAGGTTGCGGACGTGGTGCGCGGAGGTTTGGCTCCAGGTGATGATGACGACAAGGGAGAGGAGGAGTCCACCGGCGGCGTCGAGCCACCAGATGCGGCCGTAGAAGCCGACTAGACATGGGGGAAGCTTGTCAGACGTTTTCTTACGGAGAGACAGGACAAAATTGAGAAGGGGGGGGGGGGGGGGAAAATAAAAAGAA
>SRPQ01000271.1:0-27193 GCA_018360075.1 Claviceps cyperi
CTCATAAGGTTTTTCTTGATCAGGTGCTTTCAGCACAGGTTCTTTTGTGACCAATTCTTTCATCTTCTGGAAAGCTTGTCCTTCTCGTTCACTCCATTTGAAGTCAATGTGTTTCTTTGTCAGATCGGTAAGAGGTCGCGAAATGTCACCGTATCCAGTGATCCACTGAGGAATTTCCGGTAAAAAATCACAAAGGCTGTGAATGCTCTCACGTCTTTTAAATTGGTGGGTGTTGGCCAATTTTTTACAGTTTTGATTTTTTCTGGACTCATGAGTCATTCTGACTTCTTCGTGTGTGTCTGTGTGAGTACATAATCATATCCCAGGAATGACACAGTTTGCTTGTGAAACTGGCATTTGGTTACTTCGACTAGGAGATTGTTGTCCTGTAGGGTCTGCAGTACTTCGTGAACGTGTTGCTTGTGTTCCTCGAGGGTGTTTGGGTAAATGAGAATATCGTCGAGGTGAACATTCAACAACAACAAAGACACCTAGCTGTTTGCGAAGGACATTGTCAATCATTGTCTGGAAAGTTGCGGGTGCGCTGGTATTGGTAAGTCCAATTTCCAAAAGGCATGACTAAATATTCATAGTGACCTCTGGTGGTTCGGAACGCTGTCATCCACTCGTGGCCTTTTTTGATTCGTATTAAGTTATAGGCCCCTTTCAGATCGACTGTTGTGAACCACCAAGCTCTTCCAACTTTGTATCTGATTTCGATTATAAGAGGCAACGAGTATCGATTTTTGATTGTGATCTCGTTCAATTGTCGATAATCGATGCATGGTCGTAGCTTCCCGTTCTTCTTCGGTACCCACAGGATTGGGTTTCCTGCTGGGGACTCCGATGGTCTAATGGATCCCTTTTCTAACATCTCCTCCATATACTCCTTGAGCGCTTGGTCCTGCACAGGGTTCTGGGGATATACCTTATGGAACCGCGGTTTCTTACCGGGCTGGAGTTTGATCTCATGGTCCCAGACTCCCAGCGTGAATGCTCCGGTAGTCCTGTTTCTAGCTCTCCGCTGAACAGATTGCTGTACTTTGAGTATTCCTCGGGAATCTTCGTTGTCTCAGCTTTTGGCTCTCTGGCGATCACATATATTCCTAGAGGCCGGTCATGATCCGAATGATGAGCCTCTGTTGGGCCGCTCTCAGTGTCGTAATCGCATCCTGGTAGATCCCACTGAAGTTGGCCTGTTCTCCAGTTTACTCGGGGATTGCTCGCTCGCAACCAGGGTATCCCCAATATAACATCGTGTTGTGAGATCGCTGTGATGTCCAAACTGACATGGTGTTTCTTGCCTTGTATGTCGATTAGAAGCTGCGCAACTTCCATGTCGACTACTCCGTGGCCATACTTCACTGTATGTCCTTCCACAGTCGTGAGTCGGTAGGGCTCGTCTAAGTCTTTCTTATTCCAGGGCAATCTTAATTTGTTGACGAGATTTGGCGAGATAAAGTTTCCTTGTGCTCCGCTATCGATCATTGCCTGGATTGTACTTCCCATAATCCTCATGGGTACAAAGAGGTGAGCGGTACTGCCGATGCTTGCAGTACGCATAGACCTGTCAGATCTCCGTCGAAGAGTTGGTCCTAGGCGCAACGAAGGTCGTCGTTTCCCACAATCAACCCGTGCTGTGCGTGAGACGTGAAAACCTTTTCACACCTTTTGTGACGGCTTAGCGAGCTCTGACCGTTGCACTGTACCTATATATCCCGAACTAAGCTGGTTCTGAACTTCAGATCAGCTTAGTGTTCTGACCTTTTGGTTGGGTGGGTAGGGATATCCGATTCCTCACAGATTCTACCGAATAATGTAGCTCTTGAGTCAACATCAACACTCCATCTTGCTCCCCAGATCTTGCTGCAAGGTCCTCGTATCACGGTCATATACCGTGATATAGGGATCTAGATTCAATAGGTTATGAGCCTGGGTTCTGCGAGTTGGCTGGCATTGGCATACATATGGTCTTGGCTCCGACAGCTGTCGCTGTGGTCAGACTGAGGCCCTGCGAGGGCAGGGACACCCGCAAGATGGCTGTTCCCTTGGAGATCTCTGAGTGCAGAGGCATTTCGTCTATGATTCGCGTAAGGAATCCATGTGCTGCGCCAGCCACTATTACTAATCCTCTCATCTCGATCGATGCAGATTCCCATAAAATGTAGAGTATAAATCCCGGGAGGGGACTGCAGTCGTACCTGTCCCAGGGAACACTTTTCTTGGGGGATACCCTCTCACTAAAAACGGCCAAAACATGAGAAAAACGATTGCAAAGCAATCACATGCTCAATGATTGAGCTTCTGCATGACCTAGAGGAGCAGGAGATGACTTACATGTATGCACATAGGAAGGTCGCCTCAAACCACGTATTGCGATGCATCTGGCGCACTGAAATGTCGACCCGCAAATTGAGGCCTAGCCCAGACCCTTGTTCAACTTAGTTTTGGGAGTTTTCCCACACTCCACAACCCACTCGATACCTCACCTTGATCTCTCGACGTATGCATTTTTTACTTTTATTAGGTATCACCATCATCGCCACTTATCATCAGCTTCACCCCTCCGCCAACCCTGCGAGTCGACTTGCCTACCTGCCACAGTGACGCTGATGGGGGAGAACAGGGGCTTTGGGGATGAAGCGTAGAGGAGGCAGCACACAGTATAGAGCACCTCAGCGTAACTGTTTACGGCGAAGGTGAGGATCTACTCTACTCTGGGGGAGCGTGGTACAAGCTGTCCGCAGCTGCGGGGACAAGCATGTTGGTGCTGTTAATAAAAGCCGTTGTATATACGCAATGACGAACGCGGCTGTCGCGGCGGGGTGGGCAAGAGCCAGGAAAGTCAAAAGTTCCTATACATACATACGCTTCCTTGCCATGGAACCGAGCATCCGGCCTTGCGTGACTGTGCCGAACTAGGTAGTTAAGCTATCGACTTTCCGGACCCAACACAGGATGGCCATGTCCAACCCAACAAGACAACACCTGCGTGCATCTCAAACCAACAGGATTCACACAGGATGGCATGGCCAATGAAACAAGACACCAGGGTGGATGTATGAAGTCCCAAGTCAAAAACAGTACAAAGTGAATTATTTCGTAGCGCGATTACAGAATCCTTCATGATAACGTCCCGGCCTATCTCTTGGTATTCTGAACTTACTCTACATTGGCATTACCCTGCACATCGTGAAGAAAGGCGGTGGGCCAAGGTAGATAGATATTCGATAGTTGGTGCTGAAGCCAGGATCCAAGGTAGATAACATGACTGTCTCGTGTAAACTTTTGTGTTAAAAGGAAGTGGGGGGTCTCAGGTAGCTGATATATATGTGTCGGATATCGTGACAGTGTGACGCAGACGCAAGGTAACACCAGATGCATTTACAGCTTATCGATGATGGCTGCAGCATATTCGTGAGTGAGGGCTTTGCCGCCCAAGTCACCAGTCAAGGCCTTACCCTCGGCCATGGTCTTGAAGATAGCCTTCTCGATGCGAGCAGCATGCTCAGTGAGGCCCATGTGTCGCAACATCATGATGGAGCTAAGCAGCAGGGCAGTGGGGTTTGCGAGACCCTTTCCAGCAATATCAGGAGCAGAGCCGTGCACAGCCTCGAAGATGGAGCATTCGTCACCAATGTTGCCAGAAGGCGTGAGACCCAGACCGCCAATCAGGCCAGCGCACATGTCGGACAGAATGTCACCGTATAGGTTGGGCATGACCAGAACCTTGTCGTTATAAGGGACAGGGTCCGTCACCATCTTCAAGCAAGTGTTGTCAAGAAGCTCATCGTCGAACTCGATGCCAGGGAAGTCCTTGGCAACCTCACGGCCGACATCGAGGAAAAGACCGTCCGACATCTTCATGATGGTGGCCTTGTGTACAACTCGAACCTTGGTACGGCCAATGGCCTGTGCCTGCTGGAAGGCAAATCGAAGGACGCGCTCAGAGGCATCGCGGGTGATGAGCTTGATGGACTGGACAACTCCGTCGACAACGACGTGCTCGATGCCCGAATATTCGCCCTCGGTGTTCTCTCGGATCAAAACAGTATCGACGCTGTCATAAGGGGTTTTGAAACCAGCAACCGATCGGCACGGTCGTAAGTTGGCGAAGAGGTTAAAGGTTCGGCGGAGAGTAAGGTTGAGAGACACGTGGCCCTTTCCAATAGGGGTCTGAGGTCAAAATTGTTATCCATGTTACTCAATGCTCATAATAAAAGGATTTTTTGTGTGACGACAACTTACGGCCAAAGGGCCCTTGAGGGCCACCTTGTTCTTCTTGATGTTTGCGATCGCGGCGTCGGGAATAGCCGTCTTTCCGTCCTTGAGAATGGGGGTAACGTCGCATGATTCCCAAGAAATGGGGGTCTGCAGATTGCGATATCTGTTAGTATCGAGAAGCCAGTTTCTTTCATAACGCGCCCGTTGTTTAGTCAAAAAGGCGTTTTCTAACCTTGGCGGCGGCAAAAATGTCTTTGACAGACTCGGCAATTTCAGGCCCAATACCGTCTCCTTCAATCAAGCTGACCAGATAGTTGCCCTATAAAACAATGTCAGCCATGAATCGTCTTCAGCAGTGGTAGCGACCTTTCGTCTCCAAGCCGCGTGATACCGGAACAAGATCGTCCATAAAACGTCGAAGGTTCCACGCAGCCGAGACGAGCGCGGAGTGTACAGCGGTATGCGGCAAAAAAAACATCCATACCTTGGAATCCTTGGTGGCCTCGTACTTCGCGACACGGTCACCGGCAATCGAGTAGCTGCGCTATTACCACGAAATATTAGTCAAAAAAAGTACCCCCAAGAAGCTTCGGGATCGCAGATAGTCATACAGCAGCAGCCCAAGCAGCGCGGGGAGTAACGCGCGCGCATTGCCTGGCAGCGGCAGGGCGAGAGATAGCTCGGATGGCCAGCATCGTAGTATGAGTACACTGGAGTGTAATCGGATTTCGAGAACACAAAAAGAAAGACAAGCAGCAAACAGACGCTGGTGCGATGCAAAATTGAGAGGAGGTAGGAAGGTGTGCCTAAAGATGTCGAACTGATAAATTCTGGACGGCCGTCGGGACCGAACAGAACTAGCGGCCAGTTGAAGTGGAAGTGTGGCTTGCGCGTGAGTCTGGCCCATTCATTTTCTCAATTCTGACCAACTTTAGCTTAGCTTTTTCGTGCTTCGCATGTTACCGCAGCTCATCATGCATGCATGCAACCTGTACGAAATTTGTGACAACTTAAGATAATTACAGAATTCTTTCTGAAAGCCATTCTTGGCCAATGCGAAGACTCGGGCTGCCCGACAATCATCATCATCCTTGATCAATGGCGATGACAGCCACGGCCCACATCTCCTCAATGGAGCACTGATGTGGCTGAGCTCCATTTTTCGCCGTCATTCGCATTTTCACGCTACTTCCGGTCGGGTCTCCTCGGAACCCGTCGGAGTTTCGTGACATGAACATCTTGCACCGAGCCGATCACAAGGCTGATACATATCAGGGAGCAAAAAAGGCGAGGCTGAGCCAATTGTGGCGCAAGCCTGCTGACTACGTTCAGCCTGGTGTGGCGGCTGTGGCGGGAGAGGGAGATGAGACAGTTTCCTCCTTCGGATCATCATACATTACCTAGGTACGTTAAGGTAGGTATGTAGCTGTATGTACATTCAGTTCAGCTCCATACTCGTTTGGTTGGCGCAACATGAACACAACGCTTGACTTTCCCTTATCAGGCGCCGCACCTTGACGATAGCTCTCTATTCGGTCATCATCTGCAATCGACAGGCGCCCGCGGCCCCGTATTATTGCTGCCCGCGCAAGACCACTGCCACGACCGTCGATGGTAGGCCTACAGCGCGATTCATGGCAGGTCGAAACCCGAGTTATTCCCATTATACGTGATCCTAAACGATCATGGCCGACGACGAACGAACCATCCTCGAATTCTATCAGCTTCCAACTGCGTATCCCTCGGAGTGGCCCGCAGAGAAGGATCTCGATGGTGAAGAGGAACCAGCCGACGAGCATGAGACAAAGCCAGAAAGGCCTCGATCACGCTATGAGGCCCTTGAAACAGCCTTCGGCGGCAGGAAGAGCTTTGCCGAGAGTCAAAGTGGATTAGGCAGTCTCGTGCAAAAAGATGAGCCAGACCCTTTGGGAACTTCAGATAGCGTGGTGCGATCTCTGAAGCAGCTCGGATTGCCCGTTCAAAAAGATGCGCGTTTCCGTAGGTGGCTTCCTTCAAGGGCTGCCAGGGACTACACCCTTCAGGCCAAACGGCTAACAATATTCGAATACTCAAGGGAACCGCTTTCTGCTGTCTTCGACGACCTTTTCTCCTGCGCTATTCTTATCGCAAATGCATTCGACGGCCGACACTCAAACCTTGCTGCAAGGGCTCAATGTGCTCTCGCAATCCATTGATCAGAAGTCAGCGTCACTCAAAGTCCTCGTGGAAAGCAATTTCGAGCGTTTCGTCAAGGCCAAAGCCACCATCGACAATGTTTATAAAGAAATGAAGTACCGAGGCATAGACCCTGCCCAAACACGAGCCACCAGTCGGCATTCGCGGCGCCCTAGTCGCACCAGCTATCCTCGCAAGAGTAGCATTGGCAATATCGGACTCCCTGTAGCTGACAGCCGGAAAAAGAACGCCCTGGTGAAGGAAAGCGACTACGGTGTAATGGGCATCAAAGCTCCTCTACTGGACGTGTCTGCCAAAGCTGAAGATGTTTGGGGGCCGGCGTTGGGTGGGCGCGAGAAGGAAAGGCACCTGCGAAATGTGTCGCGCCACTTGAACGAATTCAAAGACCATGTGGAACTCAGTGCTATCGTGGCTGACAGCATCAAACGAAAAGACTACGATTCCCTGGTTGATAGTTACAACCGGGCAAGAAAGTTTGCTGAGGAGGCTCGGCGGCTGTCCAAGGACCTCGGTGGGCAAACACCCAGTGACTCGCAGCTGTATGAGCTGGTTCTTGCTGCGCGCATGTGGAATGATGTCGAGCAACAGATACGAGGCTGCAAAAAGGATATTTGGAAGCGGCTGGTCTCCACTCACTCCTTTCGGGCTGAAAATGTGGGTGGGCGACCGCAAGATCAACACATGGAGCTCATTGGTCTGCTGCTCGAGCTCGGCGTTGAGGACAATCCTCTCTGGGTATGGTTGCTTAGCAAGTATGACCATTTGAAGAGCAAGATTCAGTCCGTGACAGATCGCACCAAGATTGAGATTGAAGTTCTCCGGCGCAGACTTGCTAACAGCGAGAAGCCGGAGCCTCGAACCTCGGCGATGTATCTTCGGGTCATGGGACGTCAGGTCATCGACGGGCATCCCTCGTCATCAGACTCGGTCGAAGTCATTGAACTGTGGGACAAGATGCTTGCTTTCTTGTCCAGTCTCATCTCCCACAAGGGAATACTGGGCGAGCTGCTCGAGTTTTGGCAAATCGCGCAAGGCTTCATTAGTGGCAAGACGCAGCAGTCCCTTCCCTCGGGCTACAATGGTGAATCACGGAGCCACCATGAACTTTCCTCGCAAGCTGTTCGGGACTTGGAGAAGGGCCTGGTGGAATTAGTGGAAATCCTGCGAGAGCATGTCAGTGTATTCTTCATCGAGGCCCCGCCCGAGGATATCTCGTTACTTTTCTCGCCAATGCCACCGTCCCCCCTGTCTCCTGGCTCTGCCTCCACGCCAACGACTCTGCGAGATCCTCGATTTAACTTTGATTCCAACAACCCGCCGCCTCCGTCACCTACCAGGGGCGAGTCATGGGAAAAACTGGCGTTCTGGCCGCCATGGTCCAACTCCATCAGCGGCGTGGAATACCTGTCCAAGATGCTGGCTCTTGTGGGCGCAGGCGCCTCAGAGATGGCCAATCTTGACCCTGTGGCCTTGGAGAACCTCCAGGTAACGGAACAGCTCAAAAATCTGGTTGGCGCGTGCAGGGAGCGCTGTGTGGTGGCCCTTTGTGCGGCCTGGAACCGCGATGCAGAGAACATCAGATTTGTGGAGGATTGGCAGCGACCTGCCGACTCAGGCGATGTCACCCGAATGCCGGCTGCCTTTTCTGCCTTTGAAGGAGCCCTCCTTTCAGGCATGCAGAAGATCCTGTACATTCCCGATGCCATGGAGAAGCCGGGGGCTGCCAATATCGTTTTTCCTCCACCCACGAAGCTTCTACAGATGGTGCGCAGCCAATATGTCACGACACTGTACAAGGCACTGAGTGGCATGGTAGAGAATGCGGAGCGTTCTCTCAAGAAGAACGAAGACGAATGGGCTATTTCCCAAGACATACTTCCCGCATTGGGCCCCAGCACCACCATGCGCAAGAGCACACTCGATGCAGGCGACCGGGTAGGTCTCGAATTTTCATTACAAATTCTTCCCTGTATTTCTTACCCATTGACTTGTTTGCCCAAGCTCTATTTCCTTGACACATCTGACAAATTGAAAAGAATATACGCATGCTCCTCACCCTGAGCAACCTCCAAGCGCTCCGGTCCAAAGTGGTGCCCGGACTCAACGCACATTTCGAAAACGCCTTCTCCGTTAAGCTCACAGACGAGTCGAAAACCATTCGCGATGTTCTCGGCCAAATCGACGCTCGCCTCTTCCAATCTTACACCAAACAGTCCATCAAAGACCTCAAAGAAATCATCAAAACAGGTCTGGCCGATCCGGACTGGGCCCCCGAACCAAACACCCGGCCCTCCTCCGCAAAGCCCTACGTCTACGAAGTGCTTCTCACCCTCGTTCTCGTCCACTCACAAGTCTCGATTACCGCCCCGTCTCTCACCCCTCAAGTACTCTCCTTCCTGCTCGAACAGACCTCTCTGCACTTGTTGGATGCCTTTTGTCGGCGCCCACGCTATTCGCTCGAGGCCCTCATGCAGGCTACTCTCGACGTGGAGTTCATCGCGCAGACACTCAGCCACTATACCACCGATCGGGCGTCAGAGCTGCAGAGTCAGATATACCAGGAACTGGATGGGCGCACAGATAATGACGCGCGGGCGAGGCTTCAACATGAATTGCCGGAGATGAGAAGCGTGCTGAAGAAATTGAGGGAGGCGAGTAAGAATGAATTTGCGTGCTTCAAGAAGCCCAGACGACCGGGGCAGAGTGCTCTCAAGCCGGATGCGACGGGGCAGCAAGGGTAATGGGAGGTGAAGATTGTATGATACGATACATGAATTGCTGTAGTGCAAAGTTGGCGGAATGAAATTGCTCGGATGTACATAGATCCCCCCTCAGTTGTAGGTGGCGCGTGATGGAGAAATTCCCGTGGCGTAGAAGTGGCCTTTTTTTCTTCTCCAATCAAATACCCATTCTTTACTCCATCTAATCCGACATCATCATCGCCCGTACTGCTATACGCGCACCAGATACTACAACCACGGAAAACCTCACTCACTCAAAATAGCAGCAGCTGGATTCAAGCGAACCGGAACTACGTAAGATGAGACCCAGCGTGTTGGTACAAACCCGAAAGGCCTACCACGATATGCACACATGCAAATATGCAACGGGGATATCCAAAATACACAACCGGTTTGATATGTAGATAGGTAGCTAAGAAAGCCAGGATTAAAGTGAGGGGCATTAAAGGGTGGTGGGAGTGCCCATTGTGATCAGATCAAACACGATGACGCATGTGACGTCACCCACCACCGACCCGTAGCTACACGATCCCAAACCACCCGAAATACCGTGCACAGTTGCCTTCCCATCTCGCGCGATTTCAACCAACACCGGCCCATTTTTAAGATTTCTAATACCAGAAAGATCCTCTCGGGGACCAGAAAATAAAAGTAGCAAAACAGACTTGAAACTCCGAGGTATTTCGTTTCTCCATCACGTCGTTATCCATTACTCGTAAACGTTTCCATGCCTGCCCTTCCCTCACGAGATATGTTCTTCAACCCGCCGCATTGGGCAGGAGTAGGTGCGAGCAGAACACGAGTTCGAGGGACCGCGAATCCGCAGGAGAGAATTGGGAGCCGCGCTGGCGAGCTTCGATGGTATCGTCTGTAAAGCACAAGAGGGGTTAGTCTTGGTTGCAGAGAATCATGAGAATTGAGAGGGCAGGGAAGGCTGGATGTGAAGCAGATGTGAGTTGAAGGGGGATAGATGGTGCGTACAGTCCATGTCAAGATCTTGAAAGTACTTAGCAACGGCCGGATCTTCATCATGCGCCGATAGTTTGCCCGCTGCATCGCGACATGTCTGCGGGAGAGCCTTTCGAATACCGAGAAGCATCTTGATTAAACCGGCGAGATTGCCACCCTGCTGTGTAAAGGTGCTGGGGTCACGCTCTAGTGGCCACCCCGGCCGTAGGTGGTCTTGCTCCCACGCCTTGAAGGCCCAGGTGGACTTTTCGACGCAGTTCAAGAAGATCAGAGCCGTGAGGTAGATATGGAAGCCGACCTTGGTTTTGCTGCCGGCGAGCTGTCGATCCATAAGGTTTAAGAGGGCCTTAGAAGTATTGTTGGCTTTGCGCTCGGCCGCGGCGTTTAGTTGCATGCACATCATGGTGTAGATGTCGGCGTCGGATTCATTGTCCGCTTCCTCTATGGGTCTTGCGTGCTCGGCGTTAGCGCTGGCCTTTTCTACGATGCTCCATTGGCGTTCACGATCAATGATCTCCACGAGGCCCCATAGCTCCAACGCTTTCCTGAGCAGCTCAGTTTCCGAACTGGCTAGTTGTTCCTTGGCCGTTAGGAGTGTGATCTTCATGAATCTAGACGATTCTCGTTCAATAAAAAGATCGAGCACGCCACGCATGTATGTCTCGATCTTGGCGGGCACATCCTCTTTGTCTTGGTCGATCATGATGACTTGGTGATGGATTTCACTCGGGCTTGCTTGAGGACTGTCAGCTTTTTCCTCTACCTCTCCCTTGCGTTCTTGGTCTTCTTCTTTTTGCTCTTCCTGCAGAGGTTCCAATACAGCTGTTACTGCTGCCAGGACAATGGTTTTTCTGCCCGCCTCGGCAAAATGAGACACTTCCACGACAGAGCCATCGTCTATCAGTTTGAGCTGATCTTTCAACAGGTTGATACGATTCTGCGATAGTACGACCTGAACACCAGCAGAATAGAGGTCAAGCTGCTCGTGAAGTCTGGATCGAACGCATCCGGTCATCCAAACACGAGGGGCAAGAACCTTGCGACATGTTTCGCATGGGGTCCCCTTGCTGCAGATTTTGCGCAGAATGCGGCAACGGATGCATGCGCCCAGCTTACGGACTTCTTTGACCTCTTGACGTCTAGCCGGCGTGAACTTGGAACGAAAGTGTCGTGTCCGACCGTGAAGTACTCCAGCGCTCGTATCCATTTGAACTCCGCCTCTGTTAAGGGGGAGAGGGACTAGAGGCGGATGCTCGCTGAACGGAGGAGCCGGCGAGGTTGTGGTCAAGTAGCTCATTTCACCCCAAGGTTGGCTCGTACTGTGGGCATTGTTACCTGTGATAGAGACATCTTCGTTTGTAGCAGCTGCCACAGGTGTGCCTGCCGCGATGGTAGGGGATGGAGAATGTGCGTCATCATTTACGAGCTGGGGATCGAGGAACGGAGGATTGAGACGAGCAGCAGCTGCTACTGCCACTGACATATTGGCGGCATCAGGTGATGGTTCGTCCGCTGGGAGGAGTGCCTGGAGTCGTTCTTCGGGAGAAAGATCCGGATCGGTCGGCGGGGGGGTCCGGAAAGGCAATGAGTCTGCGAGAAGATCAGTCTAAGTAAGCCGTCCAAGTCATGTATGAAGAACAGGAAGCTCATGGAGATTGCTTGAACCCAAAGCACCGACAGGGACGAAATTACCTTTCCTACCATTGACATGCGTTCGATACGCCTCGTAGTTGGCAGGGGGGTTTTCCAACGTATATTGTTCTTGTAACTCGAGGCCTTCACCATTCTGGACACCGCTAGGCTGGACTGAAGCCTCGGAAGCTTGGCCCGGTTGCTTGGCGTCGTTCCCGCGGCCGGTCTCACTCCGATCAACTTGACGAGACGCTTCGGCCAACGTTTCCAACGCGCTCCAACCTTGTTGGAGACTACTAGGAGAGACGTCCTGGCCATTGGCCTGAGCAGCGGCTTGGGCAAGCTGAGTATGATGATGTCGTTCGGCAGCGGTCCTGGCATGGGTGATGCCATGAAGCTCGAGGCAGGCTCGCATGCGTTCCGAGTCGGAGATTGCAGGACATTTTTTGGTGATGTGCGTGACCAAGCTGTCGATGCGACCTTTAGGAAAGTTCTCACCACATTGCTTACAAGTATGAGGATATCGATTGCTATTGTCGTTCAGTTTTGGACCGCGCTCGAAGTATTCGAGAATCAGCGGGTTCGGTCTCCTTCCCATTGAAGTGGATTTTAGGGGGGGGATACGCGTCGGCGGTCCGGTGTCGTGGTGACACGCCGATTGTGCAGTCAGGACGCAGCTCTCGCAGATATAGTGGCCGTATACACACTTGTCAGATCTAGAGCTTGGATCTGTATCAAAGCTTCGATTGGGACTTGCAGCGCGCGATCCTGTACGACGGAGGATTGATGTTAATGGAAGCATTGGCGAGACACATTCTGCCTTTGTTGACCGACAAAATTTCTCACACCGCCTGGACCTTCCATCCTGATTCTCCACATCTCTGATTCGAATCACGATTGGTTCCGCGGCGGCAAGTGGCCGACACGAGTTTTATTTAGCGGGGGCCGTTGTGCGACAGAGCGCGGCACGTGACGTTTTCAAAACTAGGTAGGTACTGTATGTAACGGTTAACCTCCTCGCTAGGAGTCGCACAGTTAGCTTTGGCCTTTACCCTGTGCGACGGGAATTCGGTCGGTGGCGATCTATCATATATGGGTCTACTTATGTACATAACGACTTGTTGGGTTGTCAATCCAGTCCACCCAATTTCCTTGTATGTAGATCTATATCAAGCACTTTGGTGCCGGAAATGGCACGAATTTGCATCTGCATTGGCTTTCACAATGGACGTCACTGTCTCGTGTCAAGTTTCCACCGGTTGGCCAAGATTTGGCGACTGTGGTGATTACAGCCGGCTGGAGAAGAGAATTATATAGGAGGTGGATGATGACATCATGCCAAGTTGCAGCAACGCATTGTTTGGATGGGTCAAGCTGCATATATACCTCGCTACATGGTTTTTGTCAAGGCGGGGGAGACGAGCAACTGGGCCTGCCAGCCGCTAGGAGCTGACTTGCTACGAAAGGAAAATGGACCTTCAAACGGTGAAAATGGTTGAAGATGTTGAGCGAATTGGGGGGCAAAATGGAACTTTCGTTTTGACTAAAGAGCTAAGTTTCCCAAGTTGTGGGAACATGGGAATATTATGTACATAGGGTGCTGGTGCGACCGTCACGTGATGCGGCTGTCAGCATGGCTTATTCCTCAATAGAAGATGCATTTACTCGATTTGTAAACTCCAAAAATGGAAATCCATGAACTCCACGCTCTCTCAACCAAATCATTTAAAGGCAAGCCGCGTCAGCAAAAATGATAATATACAGGCTGGCGCCACGGTATATACAGTAAACATAGCTGCAATGTGACTACTTGCCACTATCCCACACGTTGTGAAACTCGTCGCTGTTAATTCGAAAGCCGGGTGGCTCCACTGGCTCCTCCTCTACAGAGGTCTCACCCCATAGCCTTGCCTCAGGTGCCTCTGGTTCAGGTTTATTCAAGCTGGCAGAGAGTGCAGGTGCAGATGGCTTGCCCTCAGAAGACGGCGCTGGAGGACCTTGGCCGAGACCCATCTCGGCCGGCACGAGAGCTGGATGCTTGACCACTTTCTTGGCCCTCTTCTTGCTTTTAATCACTACCACCGGTTGTGTTTCGCCTGCTGGGCGTCGTGAGGATGCTTCCGCTCCGCTATTCTCTTTAGAGCCCGCTGATGGTCGTGTCGGGCCACTTGTCCAGGCTGGAGACCTGCCCCCCGCACTGTCGACTGATGGTCTCCAACGTGAAGCTAGTGGCTCGCTGGCCGTGATGACAGGATACTGCAAAAGCGGTTAGATGCAAGAGACTTCCCGTTTGCGTCGATTTTTTTTTTTGGCGGCAGTACTTACATTCCAGTCGCCATATTCTAACTGTCGTGCGGAACTGTAAAGATTTTCTATCTCGCCATCCAGATCTGGCTCATCAAATGTCCCGTTGGCGTGATCACCAAGAGCGTTGCTGCGACTAGAGCTAGGCTCACCGAGCAGCGGAGAAGTGACGTGAATTTCACCCGGCGAGGTTGCGTTGATCTCGCCCTGTCTAGGCAACCAGTATTTGCTTTTTCCTCCCCGCTCATACCGCATGCCCGCCTTTATGCGGTTGAAGCGCGACTTGGAATCTTGATGTGCTATCACTTTGTCTCCCGAGTCGAAGAATCTGTAACCATACTTGTTGCCCCGAAACGTTTCCTTTGAATCCTCTATCAGGTCCTTGACGCCACAGGAATCTTTCAAAGCATGGGACAAGTTCATGCGAGCACTCGAAATGCTATCATCGGCAAAGTCGTACCATGAGAAGGCATACCAATGGGCAATAGCAAACGCCGGCATTTCAATGCAGATTAGGGCATCTTGTATGGCCGCTGCCAAATTGTCTCTTGTATAGCCTTTCACATCATCCGGGATGGCACCGAGCCAGACAAGGATAGACAGGAAAAAGCCCTGCCAGTACGACGCAAAGATAATGAGCTTGACGCAAAGGAATTTGGGAACTGGGCGAAACGGCGTCAAGTCGTTGTGCATGCAGACCCAGAAGAGACCCAACGAGTACAAGCTGAGAGTGACGCTGATATTATACATGATGCCGCTCCACAAGTAGCCGGACTTGGCACCAATATAGCCTTCCTGATAGGTGTCAGTGGCCTTCATGACGATGGCAGCAACGGCGAGAATGGGCTTCAACCAAGCATACTGCAGAATTCCCCGCTTGATGGACAGAAACGTATGAGGATCTGAGATGTCGACTTTGCGCAATACGTGATTGAGGGGCCAAAGGTGTTCAACAGGAGCTCGACCATGTGTCATGACGATAAGGGCACGTTCGCCGCCGAGATAGTTGATCAAAAGCTGGAAAAAGGTGTAGATGGTGAAAGCTTCATATACATCTCGGATAGGGTCGACGAAAGCAGCGGCACTAAGTGACACCATGCTGGTGAAGGAGGCGATGGAATAGATGGGAACCATGAGAAGGATACGTATTACATATCGCTGGAGCAAAGGCTTCCGGTAATTTTTGGCCTGCATCCATATCGAGCTATGGCAACAACAGAATTAGATACGGGCCAAGAATCATCATGGAACTTCAGACCGCGCTGTACGAACAGAATAGATAGGCAAGTTGCTGCGAGAGACGCAATACCCGCTACGACGGTGGTTGCATATGTGAATTTCTCTCCTGTGCCACCTCCCAGCAGCGAGCCAGAGGTCTCAGAAGTGAGGTTCAATGACATATTTGGCGAGAGCTGGACAAGTGCTCAAGAGCCAGTCAAAGTCAATCACGGCAAACTATGACACTTGTTGGATGCGAACAACGCCTATCCTCGGGTCGTGGCGAAACAAATTAGACCGTCATTTGCTGTGGACAGAAAGGAGAGAGATGATATCGATTGATTTGCACGTGCGAATGTTGTCTGTGAAACGGTCATCCGGCACGATGACGTGAAGCGGCTGGTTGGTATGTTGGGACCTCGGATTGTCCTCGTCCACGGTACCTCCTTATCAGGTCTGCGATAGAAACGAAGGGAGACCGGCGCGCAAGTACAAATATCCGTCATCTCCAGAAGTACCGAGTACATACCTACTTGGGCGCAAGGCGGGCTACGTAGGTACATTACTTACCGCTGTACGGAGCACATATCTAGTAGCTCGAGGCAGAAACGCGAATTGCGCCTAATGATCGTCGACTCCTCGCCTGGCAGGCCATAAAACAACAGCTTCCGTCAAATCTGGAGCGACGCGAGCTGCTCATAGACTAGCGCAGAGACGATGACATTTGCCCTGCGAACAAGATCGCTCCTTTCTACATAACGCGCGCGCACATTTGCATGGGTGTTAACACAGTCATCAACCATCCTCGGATGATGCTTCTCGCGGGCACGCGTGCCAGGGCAGCCGCCAAGTTGGACTCCGAGTCGACGCAATGACACCGACCGACTCGTACCTCGAGGTCCAGGATGGTCATCCCCGGTTCAATTAGTACGATATACATCATCTTCGTATCAAAAGTGCTGAATTGCTGATCATGTTCTTTTTTTTGGGAGCAGCGAGTTCCTCGTCTTCTCCATCCTCAGCGGCCTGCTATCAATATTTTTCCTGCTCTACTTTAACCGACTTTTTGCTTCCATCGTTTCTTATGCGATCCGATCATATACCTGGCGAAAATACCGAGTCTTCATCGACGCCAAAGCCATTCAGATCTCTCTCCTCGCCGGCCGAATTTTCTTCACAGGCCTCCGGTATCACGGGCCGAATGAGACCTTTTTGATCCAACATGGCGACATTACTTGGCGTTACTGGCTGCGTCGAGTTCGTGAGGCAGATGCGCTGAGCTCAACACTGCCAGGAGAAGCGTCTGCCTCGGACCAACAAAAAAATGCTGCTCTTCCGTGCCGAATCCATGTCAAAGTCGTTGGCATTGAATGGTTCGTGTACAATCGCAGCCCAGCTTACGACAATGTTCTCGCTGGATTGGAAGACAACGAGGCAGTTGCGTCAACATCTGGCGACCCATTGGATGTGAAGAACGGTGCAAATTTACGATCAAGAAAGACGTCAACACGGGATTCCACACAAGAGCGTGTTGCCTTGTCTCAAGATGCAAAAAACACACGGTCTGTAGATCAAGCGCTGCCGCCACAAGTCTCGCCCTCGAACCGCCCATCAACCACCTCGTCAAGTACCGACGGTGTTGAAGAATTCTTGCCGTCAATTCTCCAGCTGTTTCCAGTCCACATTGAATGCCAAAGACTTGGCATGGTAGTGGGGAATAGCAACACGAAAGCTATCCTCATCGTCAAAGCAACCTCTGGATCCGCCCTTGTGGATGCATCGCACACCGAGACATGTGACCCATACCGTCAGTTGATCAAAGTTGAATTGGATCGTCCGGTGGTTGAGATAAGAGAAAATGACGAGTTCAAGGAGGACCAGAGCTCTAGAGCTACAAGGCAACGGGAGGATGCTTTCCCACACGACCCTCTTATAAATCGATCATTATTTCGTACCTACCGCCGCAAGGTGCTTCATTCACTGCGCAATATGGTTCCCCATATGCGGCGCTCAGTTGAGTCCTTCTCGACGGATTCGAGAGAAGCCATGAGTACAGGAGTCTCTCAGATACCTGGGTCTAGTCACTGGCAAGGTTTATCGAGGTACTTGGATGACAGATATCAGGACGACAGGGCAAGATGGTCGTCGGTTGAATATGCTGCTGTAACGAACATCCTCGACTCACCATCCGCAGCTTTGACCATGTATTGGGACGTTGTGGCTAAGGTCACAGATGCCGCTCGGCGCCAAAGCAGCTCGAGCTTCCACACCAGCATCAATGGCTCTGAGCCTCCAGCGTGGGGAATGACACTGTCAATCAACGGAGGGACCATGAACTACGGGCCGTGGGCTGATAGAATGAGGGCTGATTTGCAGCGGGTTTTTTATCCCTCATTGGCGAAGGACGGCATAGCCTCGGAACCGTTACCTCCTGGGTCCTGGAGGGCGCCCTCACGATTTCACATCCACATAGATCTTGAAGACTCCATGACCTTGCGTGTCCCCATTAGAGAGGAGAGCAAAAATTGGCGATGGCGTGGCAAGGAGCCACCCATCGGGCAACAGACTGGCACCGAGAAACGACGCCACAAGAGCAAAAAGAGCGACAAGAGAGATGCTCAGCCTATGCGGCCCAGCGGCTGGCTAGAAATCAAGGCGCCTTCAAACTCCACCATATCTTACTCGATGGACATGTTTGCACAACCAACGGGGTATCGCAATCAATTGGACATTCATCTTCCAAGCACCGAGTTATGGAGTAGCGTGAATCACGACTTGCTCTGGACCTCCGGGGCGCAAAGTATCACTTGCGATCTCTCTAACCCTTTGGGATGGAACGCCTTGCGTACCTGGCAATTCGACATTGCGTGCAGTGACATGAAACTGTATCTGCTGCGCGACCACATATATCTGCTCACTGATCTCGTGGACGACTGGGCTAGTGGCCCGCCATCTGAGTATCTCGTCTTTACGCCTTTCATATACCATCTCCAAATCGATCTTCACAATTTGCAGTTATTTTTGAACGTTAATGATGAAAATATCGTTGACAAAGCCACTGCATTTGACGACAACTGTTTTTTTATCATTTCAAGTCCTCTCTTGAAGGCAGAGGCCTCCATACCCCTGGATAAATTCCGCCCCAACACAAACGCAATTCCTTTTAACCTAAGTACAAAAATCTTTGACCTGTCTTTACATGCGCCGCAATCCGACACGCAGGCTGCATTTCTGAGCTCAAACGAGCTGGGGCATGGCAAAGGCCTGTCAGTAAGCGGAAGCTATCAATACAATGCTACAACATCTCCCGCAAACATCGATACTCTTATCCTCAATGTCAAAATCGACTCCCCGTACCTGTATTTACATGGGTTTATCGTTCGCTACTGTCTTGTCCTGAAAGACAACTACTTTGGCGAACATGTTCATTTTCGAACACTCGGCGAGTATCAAGAACAGATTCAGCGGAACCCTCTTCTCGAACCTGTTCCGCGACCGCCCCTAAAAAAGTCGAACGATCTCGACATTATCCTGTCCATCAAAATAGACAGTCCACGCGTCTTCCTGCCCATGAATCTCTACTCCGCTGATCGCTATGTGCAATGCGAGGCGGCTGACCTTTTGCTGGATCTTAGGTTCACAAATTACTACATGGATATGGAACTCCAGCTTAGTCCATTAAGCCTGTCATTGGGCAACCCGATCCTCTCCCGTGACAGCGGAGACTCTTCATACGGCAACACACAGCTGTTCCTCGATGGTGTACGTGTCTTTGGCCATCGTGTGTTTGGTATGCCACCTTCTGAGCCTACCTATCTTTGCAACTGGGATGTTGCCATCGGCATGGTCGAAGGAGAGTGCACCACCGAATTTGTGTCTGCTCTAGCGAAAGGAGGCGCCGCATTTGGGTTCACGTTTGACGATGTGGAGAATGCTTTAATACCATACTCCTCTCTCGTTTTTGACGATGTTGCGTTTGTACGCCTCGACGTGACATCCGTGCAATTGTGGCTTCATGTGAACGACGCAGCATTCTTGTTGTCTACAGGAGCTATCCAGGTGCGGACTCATGATTGGGCAGGGTCACATTATTCCAAACGTACAAAGCTCAACATACCCCGTGTTGAAGTGTCTTGCATTAACGTGGAATCGGTGGCAAGACGTATCTCCCGGCGGCATGATCCAGTTGAGACTATGGCTTTCCTGAAAACTGAAGTTGACGTCGCAATTATTGGACGAAAGTTCAAATTTCGCAAAGAACGCAAAGCTCAGCAAGCGTTGTTGCGCAGAGAGGACCAACGCACGGCGCGTACTCCTTTTCTTCTCCATGATTTTGTTGAAAACGATTTCATACCTGAACCGTTCGATCCTCCAGCACAATGCGCACCATTGCCAGCCTATCCTGTGAAGAATGCAGAGGCGAATGGCCAAGGGACTTCTCATGAACCAGAGACGCCCCGTTTCAGAAAGCGTTTACAACGGCAGACTTCGTTTTGGTCCTTATCAAGCTCCAGCAATGGTAGCTTCCGCTCCTCCTCAAGTCACTCCCGCGGTCGAACGAGATCAAGACAAACGCCGGCTGCGTCGGGTGGTTCGAAAACCCTTGAAATGGAGAAACGCGCTTTGGGTATGAAGGAGCGGATGGTGCCTGCAAAGGCCAATATAAACTCGACGAATGGATTGACTCGAGATCAAAACCATGTCGAACACAATGCGCACTCTTCAATTGCTTTCTCTAGCCAGTACCTTCCCCCGCGATTTCCTTTAGAAGCGGTTCGACCTGACGGGCGTGAGGCTACTTTTGAAACTGCATTAGACGAGGACGAACATAGTTTTATGGCCACCAGTGTTTCTATAGAAGATGTCAATTCGGACGACCTGAGCGACGACCACGAGCAAATGAGCACAATTATTCAATTTCCTTCAGGCGCTACCGCGTTCTGCAATCCGGAGGCCGTCAGACAAATAAATGCTTTGCTGGCCGCTTTGCAGCCAAGTGACCCAGAGGACGTTCTGGACTCGCTGCAAGTACAGTCTATTGGGCAAATATTTTCCGACAGGAAGAAGGACCACATCTCGGGATCCATCGAGGAACTTTTGGTCAAGCTGCCGAGAGCGAATATTCGCTTCCTGAACTCATCAATGGGCGACTCGTGGAACTCTACTCCGGTTGAACAAGATCAATACGACGTACGAATATCACAGACGATGCTAATGACGCGTACCGTCAAAGACCGAATAGCTGATGTCCCCACATCTCGCACATCTGTTCACTTCCGTCTTAAATCCGCGGAACTATCTGCATCGGAAAGACACTGTCTGACTGAGCCCCCACAGGCTGCAGTCATGTTCAATATCAATGATGTTCGGTTGTCGCTTGGTCAAAAAGACATGACTTATCTTGACGTGGATATCGGGTCCGTTTTAGGCAGTACCGCGTCCGGCAAAGTCGAATATTTGGCCTCTCTGATATATCGAACCGGGAGCATTGCCTCTGAACTGGGAACCTTGTTGTCGGAAACTTCATCTCATCAGGAAAACCGCCTGCAATTCTTGACGTACAAATTATTGGAAGAGGGTGAAGCAACCAATGATCCATCATTTCTCATTCGACCTTCTACTGTACTGCGATCTGCTCATGAGCATATGAGAACCGTTGACTCGTGGAAGCTGATGATGCGAATGCGACAAATATGGTCTACGCTGAGCCAGGATAAGCGCTCAAAAATTTCCGAAATGTGCCAGAATCACTCTGCTAAACTACCTGTTGATGCCGTTGAGTCAGTTGTCGCTGCGTTTCAAAAGTGGCGCAGCTGGGATCTGGATGACCCTTCAAGCACGGTCCTGTTGAACAACGTTTTTGGGAACAAACTGAAAAAAGATAAGCCTCCCTCGCAGGAGTATACGATTCTTGGCGCTTGCCAGCTTTCCGAGCTACAATTCGTGCTAGATCCGGGCCCTAAGCAGAACTGTATTCGAGTTCTTGATCTTACCATGCGAATGGACAAGAGATCCGCGGGAAACCTAGCTGACGTACCACCAGAGATGAGAAACTTTCACGGACCTTTGACAATTATCAGTGTGTGCTGTGGAGAAGGAACCATACGCCTGAACTGGGAGCTTTGTGAATTAGCGGAAGACATTTTACGTCTCTACAATAAATCTCAACCATCGCCGCCAAAGACTGCCAAAGACGTCGCAGAGCCGACTGACAAACTGGCGCCTTCACCTGGGGCATATCACGTCGTGCTTGAGGTGAATAAGGGATGCCTTGAAGCAGAAACCATCAATCTGACGGCGAAAACTATCATTGATGATGTGAAAGCATCAATCGTGTTTTGCAACGCAGGGGAAGACCTGAGTGTGGCGACCGCTATGCTGAATAGCGAGCTGGTCACGTCCAAGGTACAGAGTCACGGACAGATGCTGAGTATCTTCCAACTGTACGACCCCAGTGTCTATTGCGCACATGAGATTCAGCAAACCTCTGAGACCACGGCTCATATTCTCAAAGCCTCTGCAAGCTCAAGTGATTTATCCTTGAAGATAGAGCAAGATCCTGTGGGCTTGTTTGAAGTTCTGGACTTGCTCATCATGGACGAAGTTGCTCGGCTGTACAAGTTGAAAGATCAACTGCCTTCATCCGTGGAAGGTGGCAAGAAACGAGATGAGGTCAAGAAGCGCATGAACACCTTTCTCGTCAACACAGCCATGTTTTTGGGCGGGTACACCATCAGTTTGCCGCTCGTACAGTCCTTGACATATAAAATGTCTGGTTCTGTTGCTAGAGCATCGTGCGCCGCAAACTTTGGCAAAGAATTCATCTTTGACTTTGACATCAAAGAAAATTCTCATGAGATGCAGATCAACGTCCAGAACGAACCGCAGAGCATCTCATTACTGCAAATACCACCCGCCAATGGACGCATCACTAGTCGAGCACAATCTACTGGCAGCGTCGTGGATGTTCTCGCCTCCGTGGAAGTGATTTGCCTAGACGCGTCTGCCATATACAACCTTCTTTCGGCGCTGAAACGCCCACAGATCTCCGGGGCGATCGAAGAGGTTCAACAGCAGATCAAGATCATCCAGCTCCACATGACGGATACGTTTGGATCGACCAAGGCAAAAACGCCGCTCAAAGATCCCAAGGTACCTGGCTCGCCAAACGATGCCGTTCGCTTGGCATATGACTGCCACCTCGCACTGGCCGGGGTTAGAATACTGGCAAAAACATCGCTCAAGTCTGCTGACGAGCCGATGGCTCAACTTCTTTTCGCCCTAGATAAAGTCACACTGCACGCCACCAACCAGCATGATTCACAGGAAAAGCCGCTCAAGTATCCTGATCTACACATCAGTTTGCGACATATCAGCTTCGACATCCGCCGTGGAAAAGCAGATGCGCTGCGGTCATGTGGCAACTTTTCTACGGGCATCAACATCTCGGCGACTTCTCGCCACAAAGACAATGGAGAGGAAGACTGGTCTCTTCATTTCCGCAATGACGACCTTGCCATGAATCTATCGCCTGAGACGGTATCGACAGTCATTGGTGTGATCGGCTACATGGGTTCCAGAATTCGAGACCTGGACACATCGCGAGAATTGGAGTATCTTCGGAAGCTGCGGCAGACGAAGCCTAAAATTAAGATCAATGTTGATGAGGATGAGGACAACTGGAGCGAAGACTCGGATCTTTTGGAGTCCGTGCTCTCATCTATCACGTACAAATTTGAGCTCAGAAATATGACCTTCTCGTGGGAGGTTGCGGACGAGTCTGCAGGGGAGAACAGTGCCAAGGAGGACTTGATTCTGTCTATCAGTCTCATTGAGTTTGGTACTCGGACTCGAAAATCTGCGCGCCTCACCATTGAGAACTTTTTACTTCAAATGGTACCTCCAGGGCGAGACAGATCTGTGCGCTCTCTACACTCGGCTTTGCTACCGGAGGTCATATTCAATGTCGCTCATGTTTCAACGCCTGATGCCCGACGCATGGCATTTCAAGCCGTCGGAGACTCTTTGGATCTCCGACTGACTTCCGCCTTCATTGTACCGGCAGCCAATTTGGTCGAGTCCATCTCTCTGTCCATGAAGAACGTTCAGACCGCATCCGCGCAGTGGACTAAGGATCCCGCGACGAACGAGGCGGCAGCAGCATCCACAGCGGCATCGGCACATAAGAAGCCTGAGAATGATGTGTCTCCATTACGGCAGCAGCGCCGCATGTTTGGCCGGAAACGATTGGAAAGCCTGCTCGTGGATGCCGACTTTGCGGGTGCTGTTGTCTATGTATCCACCAGAAAGAATTCGACTAGTGCTCTGGCTAAGTCTAAGTATAGTCAGCCATCGCTGGCGGGCAAATACGGCCAATTTAGCGCGGATGATTCCGGGTCTGGTGCCGTTTTGCGTACTCCAGGTCTCGCATGGAAAGCCGAGTACTATGACAACGGAAAGAAAGACCCATCTCTGCACGGAGAAATCAAAATCAATGCTTCCAGCAATATCCTCTATCCGTCCGTGGTGCCGCTTGTGCTTGACATCCTTTCCTCCGTCAAGAAGGTTGTCCGTGATGACGATGAGGAGCTGGATCGCCAGCCACAACGACCACAGTCTCGCCGATCGAAGGAGCAGCAAGAGCAGCCAGTGGAGTCGAAGCTCAAGTCGACAAAGTCTGCAGATGAAGATAATTTCCTCACCGCAGACCCGAGCACTGTGCTCGGACGTTTGCGCCTCGATCTCGGTCTCCGTATCATGAAGCAAGAGTTTTCCTTGAGTTGTCAGCCAATTGCTCGGGTGTCTGCGACGACCTGCTTCGACAATGTCTTCTTCACTTTGAACACCGTCGCATCGCAGGAACGGGGGAATTTCTTTGCTATCTCTGGCGTGGTGACCAAACCGCAGGCGTCAGTACAGCACGTTTATTCCCGAGATTCCACCGCCAGTTTCGAGCTTGACTCGGTCACCATCTCTTTTATGAACAGCAAGCACTTTAGTGGAACAAGTGGCGTGTCTGCGATCCTTGAAGTCAGTCCCATGAAGGTGTCTGTCAATGCCAAGCAAGTCCAAGACTTTCTGTTGTTTCGAGAGATATGGTATCCCGAGGAGTTGCGACAGAAGCCCCCCGTGCAAAACCCAAGAATGCCAACCGAAACTTCGCAGGCGCATCTTGTACAGCGGTATCAAGAAGTCGCCGCCACGGCCGCATTTCCATGCACGGCGACCATTTTTTTCGCAGCCCTTGACGTCAGCATCGACTTGGGGCAGGCAATCGGCAAGTCCATCTTTCATATCAATGACTTCTGGATCTCATCCAAGAAGACCTCGGATTGGGAGCAGAATCTTTGCCTGGGGTTCAAAAAGGTCGGCATTGATTGCACGGGGCGCTTGAGTGGCTTTGTCGCCCTGCAGGACTTTCGACTACAGACTTCGATACACTGGCCTCGGCGTGAGGAGGCTCTCAATGAGACGCCGCTTGTGCAGGCATCTCTAGCATTTAACGCACTGCGCGTCAAGGCGGCGTTTGATTACCAGGCTTTCCTCGTAGCGGACGTGACGTCGCTAGAGTTTCTCATGTACAACGTACGAGAGCAGAAGGAAGGGCGCGGTGATCGTCTGGTGGCCATACTGGATGGCGAGGCGGTGCAGATATTCGGGACCACGACTTCAGTGGCTCAGTCCGTCGCACTATACCAAGCAGTGCAGAGGCTCATCCAAGAACGACGGGAGAACTTTGAATCCTCGCTGAGGGAGATTGAGAAGTTTATGAAACGAGGATCCAGTGCCTCACGCGGATTAGCACCAGCAGCAGTGGCAGCAGCAACAACACTAGCGCCGGTACTTTCACCGCACTCCAGCTCTCTAACCGCCGCGTCCAAGAGCGAAGTAGATGACGAGATATTATCCAAGTCACCCATTTCTCTCGACACGGACGTCGTGGTGAGTCTCAAGGCACTGAACCTGGGCGTCTTCCCCAGTACCTTTTCAGACCACCAGGTCTTCAAAGTCGAGGCTCTCAACGCATACGCCCGCTTCTCCGCCAGCCTAGACCAGCGACAAATCCACAGCAACCTCCGCATGGTCCTCGGTCAACTACGCATCGGCCTTGCCGGGGTCCGCGACGCTGAAGCTCCCAAAACCATGTCCGAGATGACAGTCGAAGACGTCGTCCAACGCTCCACAGGCTCCCGCGGCGGCACCATACTCAAGGTCCCCCGCGTCGAAGCCGTCATGGAGACATGGCAGAAACCCGCGAGCAACCACATCGAGTACATCTTCAAGAGCGCCTTTGAGGGCAAAGTGGAAGTCGGCTGGAATTACTCCCGCATCAGCTACATCCGGGGCATGTGGGCCACGCATTCGAAATCTCTGCAACAGGTCTGGGGTCGACAACTCCCCATGACAGCGGTCAAGATTACGGGGGTGCTTCCGGAGGTGGAAGGCGGGGAACAGCAGAAAATTACGGCAGAGGTTCATGTGCCGCAGTCAAAGTATGATTATCTGGCGCTGGAGCCGCCGGTGATTGAGACGCCTCAGCTGAGGGATATGGGAGAGGCGACGCCGCCGCTGGAGTGGATTGGGCTGCATCGGGAACGGCTTCCGAATTTGACGCATCAGATTGTGATTGTGTCGTTGTTGGAGTTGGCGGGGGAGGTGGAAGATGCATATTCGCGGATTTTGGGGTCGTGAGGAAGCGAGCGAAGTTATTTGGCGTTGGTCATTGGTGAAGCATTTTTTTCGGGCGTTTTCTTTCTACACATGCATGTTCACTTTACCATTTGCGGTCATATATCATGACTGCATAACTATTTCCATTAAATTTTCTTCTTTTCTTTGGCCGGTTTTCTTTGTACATACATATCTCATCATCTTCTTTTCCAAGGTTGCGGATCTGGTCTGTGGGGCTATCATTTATTCATGATGCAGAGTATTTTTACACGTAATTAGTGGCTATTAAGAGGAGAATGTAACATTAGGTACCCTGTCTTCGGAGTCTTTGGTTGGCAGGGCTGCTGCCCTCTCCTCTTATTCGCAGGCTCTTAGCTGACAATACCCACTGCCAGTGACTCCGCTTTTGCCCGACACTGACACGGCGTCTCATTTCTCTCGCCACAGACTACAGCGGTCATTGATCATCATTAGTGGCTGCATCTGTGGCTTGTTGCGCGCTGCGCCACCGCGATTCTACGGAGTAACTGTAACCTACCTATGTGCTCTATCACACATACACAACTTCGCGAAGCCGAGCAGTGCGCGCGGGTTTGCCATTGAACTCGGATGTAGGCTTCTGCACCTTTTTACAGTCTGCTCGATCAAATCGCCAGGCCACCAGACCGACCAGGCGCCATTGGGTAGAAGTTCGATCAGTTGGGCGACCCATTCCCGGCCCAGAGGAAGAGGAAGAAGAGCCTGACCGGTTGCCCCGCTTCTTGGTTCCGCAAGGTTTTTGCACACCATATTTTCCACTTCCCTTGACCCCCCTTCCGCTTCCTTTTCTTGGTCTCCCTCCTCCCACCACCCCCTCCAAGTGGACGATTTTTTCAACGAAAAGTGACAGTCATTTTTGCTGTCTCTTTTTGAAATTCGTCACCTATCTCGTCGTCGTTGAGTCATCAGCTCTACGGTGGTCAGCTGTCTCTTTGTTTGATTGTCAAGCATAGACCAACCTGAGCGTGGGGTGAAAATCTTCAACCCCGCTTTGCCCAGCGACTTGAGGATTTCTCCTTCTACATCAACATTTTCCCACAGACGAGGTCGCCCTCAACAACACCGCCAACATGGTTAAGTGAGTAAATTCTACCAGTGGAGTACGCTTGAGACTATCTTGCATGCGCGCTTGTTGTTTTCCTGTTGTTTTTTCTCTCACAGGGCTCCTTTGAAGAGGCTGTTTTTTTTTTTTTTCGGAC
>SRPQ01000272.1:0-27181 GCA_018360075.1 Claviceps cyperi
TGTTGTTGCTGTTGTTGCTGTTGTTGCTGTTGTTGCTGTTGTTGCTGTTGTTGCTGTTGTTGCTGTTGTTGCTGTTGCTTTTGTTGCTGTTGCTGTTGTTGCTGTTGCGGTTGTTGCTGCGGTTGTTGTTGTTGCTGCGGTTGTTGTTGCTGCGGTTGTTGTTGCTGCGATTGTTGTTGCTGCGGTTGTTGTTGCTGCGGTTGTTGTTGTTGCTGTTGCTGTTGACGTTGATGTTGCTGTTGATGCTGCTGTTGATGCTGCTGTTGATGCTGCTGTTGATCCTGTTGCGGTTGCTGAGATGGATTCTGAGGCTGTAGCTGATGTTGATGCTGTCGCTGTCGCTGTCGCTGCAGCTGACGCTGATGCTGTTTTTGTTGCTGTTGCTGCAACATTAGGATGTTCCGTTCATGCTCCTGCTGCTGTTTTTGTTTTTGTTGCTGTTGCTGCTGCTGCTGCTGCTGTTGTTGTTGTTGTTGTTGTTGCTGTTGCTGCTCCATCTGGAAATGATGCATCGACGGCGAATATTGCTGCCTAGGAGCGTTCCCGATCCCCCTGCAAGGATCCTGCGACGGAGTCCGTGACAAAGCTAACGAATCCGCTGCGATGTGGCCCTGACCGATACTGGAATGATGATGATGGCCGTAGTGTTGCTCATAGTGCCGCTGGAGACCCAGCCCTGGGTCGGGTTTCATCGGAATGGATTGTCGTTCTCTTTGCCTAGCGAGTTCATGCTCACGATGCTCGGAGAAATGTTCGCGCTGCTCACGCTCTTTTTCTCTGCGCTGTCTCTCGAGCATGCTATCGGGATGGGAGGATTGGAGAGACAGGGCGGCGGTCAAGGGTCTTTGATCTCGAAGCTCGGCGGCGACTTGACGGGAATTGGCCTTGGAAGGAAGCGGCACTCGTTGCTGCTGCGGGGGCTCCGCTTGTACAGCAGCCTCGTGCTCTCTTGGCTGCTCTCTTGGCTGCTCTCTTGGCTGCTCTCTTGGCTGCTCTCTTGGCTGCTGTCGCTGCTGAGCTTGCTGCTGGGCCTGCTGCTGCTCAAGAAAGCCAAAGGCTGGGCCCGAGGCGCGCAGTAGACGTGTTCCGGGGGACATGGACTGGGAGGCAAGTCGGGGCACGGCGTGTTGCTGTGCCATGGGCAGATGTTGCTGCTGTTTAGAGACTTGCCCGAGAGGTAGCGGCGGCGGCTGTTGCTGTTGCTGTTGTGGCTGCTGCTGCTGCTGCAGCGACGGAGCCTGGGCCACGGGCATACCATATGGAGATGGAGCGTAGGATTGGGGTCGAGGTCGACCCGGCTGTGCTGGCTGGCCTGATGGCTCCATGTTGGGCATCACCGGCTCCCCGAACATGTCCATACCCGGTGCCACGGCCAATGGCCGCGTCAATCCAACCACAGATGGGTTGTCATACCTCCGTCCTCTACTAACCATGATGGGCAGAGGTGCATGCGGCCGCGGCTCGCCTCTGGCTCGCAAGGCATCTGCTTCTTGCACAATTGCACTCCACTCCATCTTACCATTATCCTTTTGACGGGCAAAGAAGTTCTTAACCTGTTGTGGGTGGTGGGCCCCAAAGGATTAGTTATCATTTGGTTTTTTTGGGGTTGTGTGTTTTTCCTCCCATTTCCTGACCCTCAGGTGTCTAAGGTTCTTTTATCCGCCGTGCCATTGACGACGTAGAGTGGGTGGGGGTGGGGTATGGGGTATGAACAAGCAAGAGTGTCATGAGCGTTAAACGACTGAGACAAAACGGACACACCAAGGAAGGGAGCAAGAGAGAAGGTAGGTATAAAAACAGGACACGGGGAAAATATAGAATGAAAAAAGAAAATTTATTCGCAGACCCGATGAAGGTGAGAAAAGAGAAAAGAAGCGAGGCCTAGAAATCCCTCACACGCCAAAACTTACCATTACGGCCGTCTTGGAACCCATGTGAGCTGCAATAGCCGTCCAATCAGAACCATAAGCCCGGAGCAAAAGTGGGAAGTCGTTGGTCTCCGAAACACTCCAGTAGCTCGAGGCCTGCGTAGGAGCTTTTCGATCTCCTGGAAGCTGAATATTGAATAAGGTTAGTGCGGGATGATGCGGTGGCGGCGGCTCGGAGTGTAGCGATGGTGCGGCCATGACATCTGCCATGGAGGATGACGGAGCCAGTAGGAAGTTATCGCCATCTAGGCTATGCATAGCTTCTTGTTGCTGCTGTTGGTGTTGCTGCTGTTGGTGTTGCTGCTGTTGGTGTTGCTGCTGTTGGTGTTGCTGCTGTTGGTATTGCTGCTGTTGGTGTTGCTGCTGTTGGTGTTGCTGCTGTTGATGTTGCTGCTGTTGCTGTTGTTGCTGTTGTTGCTGCTGTTGCTGCTGCTGCTGCTGTTGCTGCTGTTGCTGCTGCTGTTGCTGCTGTTGCTGCTGTTGCTGCTGCTGTTGCTGCTGTTGCTGCTGTTGCTGCTGTTGCTGCTGTTGCTGCTGCTGCTGCTGTTGCTGCTGTTGCTGCTGCTGTTGCTGCTGTTGCTGCTGTTGCTGCTGTTGCTGCTGTTGCTGCTGCTGTTGCTGCTGCTGTTGCTGCTGTTGCTGCTGTTGCTGCTGTTGCTGCTGTTGCTGCTGTTGCTGCTGTTGCTGCTGTTGCTGCTGTGGTGGTGGTGGTGGCTGCTGCTGCTGTTGTAGTGAAAACGACGGGTGATGAACACCATGAGGTATAGCTTGCTGTTGCTCAAATCCCGTCGCAGGAGCCGTAGGAAGAGCCTGACCGACCTCCGACGCGCCGTAAACGGGAGGCGCCTCAGACGGTACTCGGGAGCTTGAACGAGACCTCCCCTTGACTGATCCCCCTCCGGGCCCGACAGACAGAGCGGACCCTGCTTTGGAAATTTGTCCGTCCCTGTCCTTAGTCTTGTCCTTGGCCCGACGGCGTCCTCTTCTTCCATCCACCCTCTCGACCTGTTCAATACCCCGAGCAACCGAAGATGGACCGCGTCGTCCTCCCGGTGTTCCAGCAGGAGTGGCGTTTTCGCTGTCCGTAACTGGTTGCTCAAACCCCCACGTCGGAGCAGCAGCTCGGCGCGGCCTTCGTCGTTCTCCATTTTCACCCGTCTCTTGGTTCTCGTCATTGTCGTCGCCATTTCTGAGTTCCGAGACTAGTGCGCTGGACCTCTGTTTCCCGCGTCCGCCCTTCTTGCGCCGCTTAGGCTGCTTCTTGAGTTTCTCTTTCAGGCCGAGGTTCTTCTTCATAAGATAGTAGTACTGTATACACGTGCCAAAGTCGCGTTTCGGTATGGCTTCGGCAACCCTGCCCCACTGCTTAGGATGCTCAAGGTAGCGCTTTTCAAATACCTCGCTCTCTTCAGGTGTAAAGTTATCAATCGGGGGCAGCACTTGCCATGCGGTCACAAGGCGATCCTCAGGTGTGTAGCCAGAACGATCGACATATTGAGCCAGAGCGCGTTGCTCTGCATCGCCGTACATGGCAGGAATGATGGCTTCCTTATCGCTGCGAAATTTTTCCTTCTGAGCTCTTTGTTCACGTTCTTTTCGTTCCTCATCCTCGCGCATGGACGCTTGAAGAACACGTTCCAGGTCGCGCTCCGAAGCAAATCTTCTTCCAGACGACCGCCCTTCTGGCTTCGGTTCTGGAGTGACCGTCCCGGTGGGTTCAACCATAGGCACTGCCACAGAGAACTTATCCCGACTCTTGACAGCGGCTGGATCATTGGAAAGGGTGAAGTTCAGGTAGCGTATGTAGCTGTCAGCATATTTGTTCTGTCCCTGCTTTTGTCGATCCGTTTCCTCGAGGTGAATATTTTCCAAATGCTTCGTCACGAAATCGTCCATAACGGATTCCATGTTGTCGAACGAAGCAAAATAGTCGGCGTCTTCTGTTAAACGCTCGCAAATGTAGTTGGGCAGTTCGTCAACTGGGGGCGTACTCATGAACCGACGCACGGGTTTCTCATCCGCAAATCTCTCATCCTCAAGTTCTGTCTCATCGTCATCATCTTGCGCTGCAACATCTTCCGTTTCTTTATCGTTCTTTCTTCCCTCATCTTCATCTTCTTTCCCTTGAGAAGGTGAGCTCGGTGGTATCGAGGCAGTCTCAGCGACTTCCGCAACAGGATCGCGGGGTTGTGATGACGCCATGTCTTCCAGGATAGCCTCTTTGGCTGCAGAAAACTGAGCGCCCGGATCTGGCACATTGGACCTCGACATCGGCTCAGACGGAGGAACGCCTGCAGTGCCACTGTTGTCGGGTACACAGGACTCAGTAGCTGAGTGAGATATCGCTTGTAGACCGTCCGTCTCCGTTTTCGCTTCGCTCTTCTTGACTGTCTCCACAGGCAAGGCGTCAGGGCGTGCCGCATGCTCTTCCTCTTCTGGCTCTTTGTCTGCTATCATATCCGGCGCGGGGATTTCCTCCTCGGCCTTCCCAATTGCCTCTTCCATCATCTGCTCGTCCTGGTATGCGGGAGAATACGTACCGTTCTCTGTTTCCGCCGGAAAATTTGCGTCCAGGTGCTCGGGATCCAGTGCCAGACTTTCGACTAGGCCATCAGAGTAGCCCAAGATGCGCGCCATTGACCCGTGAGATAAGGCAGCATACCGCGCCACAACTTCCACCGGGAGACCAGATTGCGGCAACTTGCTGAGCTCCGCTTCCGTCTTGTCGATCTCCATATTAAAGTAATCAGCCATGTCCTCGTCGTCATCTGACTCTGAATCTTTGTCCAGCGCCGTAGCTCTGGGCAGAACAGAGAATTGTGCAACTCCAACAGGGGGTCTTTTGCGGCGCCCTTTGGATTTAAATTCCTGACGCGAGAAAGAGCCTCTAATGGTTGTATCACCGCTGATGTTGTCCGTCATGACTTGTGCGACGGCTGAGGCAGACTTTGTGGAGACCCTGTAGGGCTTAGCTGATTCGGGTTTCACGACGATTTCGCCTGGCTCTTCGCTGTGATTGGATCGCGCCCGGGGGTTGTCGATGCCAGATGGTGATGTAGATAAGGTCAGGAACTTGGAACTTAGAGTCTTTTCCATGTCACTATTGCGTGGCTGCCTCGAATCGTAGAGCTGCTCTCCTTCCCGACCGTCGCGCCGCGGTAGACGTGCGGATTGTGGACTGCTGAACGTGTGCATACGCATCATTTTGGGAGACGAGGGCGGCGGCTTCTTAAATTCAGGATTGATCCATTGTTTGCTGGATGGACGTTGCGACTGCGACTGCTGCGCTCGAGGCCCGAGTGGGATCGCTGAGCTATCATGGTTCTCTGCTCTCGCGGATCCCCGAACCTGAGCTGAAGGCTCGTTAGTGATCATATGACTAGCAGAGCCAGGTCGGTCTGTGAGAGCGCGGGGGGCTGTCGGAGGGTGTCTCCCATGATAAAAGGGTGCAGGTGGTGTCATCGTCGTCGCCGCTGTCGATATTAATGATGGGCCACCCTCAGCATTGCGACTGGGTATTGATCCAAAAGCAGGGGCAGATGGTGCCACAGGAGGCGGCGACACGTCTCTCGCTGGATGAAAGCTCTCTTGAGAAATAGAAGGTCGAGCCTCTTTTTTGTGACGTATCAAGTCTCGTTCCATCCTGTCGCGATCATCCCGAGGATCGCGCCGGATGTCTACTTCTGGCGGTGGATACCTGTCACCGCGGTCACGATCTTCTCGCTCTCTCGCCCAGCGCGCCTCTTGGGACCGACTTCGGATATAGCGGTCACTGCTGCGATCATCGTACACCGCTCGTCCTCGACCTCCGCGATCCGACGACCACTCAGTCCGAGCACCTCTTCCCCGACCTCGAAAGAAGCCGCCGCCCCGTGGAAAGGGCGACAGGCTAAATGCAGGATCGGAATTCGAGGACCCGGCCGAGGGAGGTCCTGCGTCTCGAGATCCGCGACGTGATCTTTCAGCATCTGTTAAAAGGCCATCTCTACTGTCACGAAAGTCCCGCGGCGATGTTCTGCCCCTGCCTTGCGGCGATGGCCGACGAGGTCGGAAGTCTCGCATATCCCTCCAGTCTCGATCTCGATCTCGTTCACGGTCTCGCTCGCGGTCGCGTTCACGGCTTCGTTCCTCCCGGAATCGTTCTCTGTACTCCAAGTCGCGATCCCGGCCGCGGTCTCTGCTTTCGTCTCGAACAGGCCACGGCCTGCCCCCACCTCCTCCGCCTCCTCCTCGTCCACGACCACGGCCACGAAAGTCACCTCCGAAGCCGCCTCGAGGACCGCTTGGTGCCTCGACCAGAGCCTTGGGGCCTCGCGGAGGTTCTCTTCGCAGCGAATCTCCGAACCCATCGCGATTTAGTGAAAAGCCTGACATATTAGCCCTCGCTTCGGTAGACGAGCGACGACGATCATTGTCTGTGTATTGCGAGCTTCTGTCGAAACGGTCTTGAGACCTATCTCGTGGCGACCGAGACCGACGATCCGGATCATATCGGTATCGAGATGCCCTGTGCAAGAAAAAAAAAGGTGTTCAGTTCAGGCAAATTCAAGACAAAAGAAATCAATAAAAAGTGAATATTATCTAACAGCGTGTTATGATGCCTCGCAGAAGACAAAGACAGTCTACGGACCCACAGACCGTGGCGCAATTAGATTTCGAAAGGGCATCGAGTGGAGGACATTAGCCGCCGGGTGGCTGACATCAACACAAGCAAACGAGACAACGTACATCAAATCGCGTAATTATAGGGCACCAGTCCAAAGAAGTTGGTGCGCAAGCTGTCAGGGTCTCATTCGCGGCCGTCCAAGTTATGCGTGAGAGAGGTGGTGCTGCTAGGACTGCTGACAGGCAACAGGCACCGCAAGCAGCCAGCCAGCCGTTTGAAGGTGCAAAGTCGCCCTCGCAGCGTCGTAACGACCGGACCGGAAAGGGGTGGGCGTCGTAAGATGCGTTGGCCATGCATATGACGCTCGACGCGGTGTCGTGGCAATGGCGATGACGCGCCCACCAATTTGGGGCAGCGGAGGGCAGTTGTGGACAAGTCGAGAGCAGTCGTGATCAAGTCGTACGCAAACCCAAGGCAGTCGTGGGGCGTCAGATCCCAGATGCTATGGCGAGGAAGCCGAATTGTGATCACGACGTGCGTGTGGTGAGGTTGGATATCGAAGGGTTGAAATCTGAAGATGTTCGGCCCCCCGGCCCCGTCAGCCCTTGGACTTTCGAGTGGACTTTCGTATGACTTGGAGCCAGGCAGGAAAGCCCACCAAGTCCAAAAACGCCCAAAGCGCCCAATGGGCAGCCGAAGCCCCACTAGCCAACTGTCTAGCCGCATTGCGCAAGTTCACAGGCTACAGCTGGCCACCTCCGTATGGTCATTGGTCATTTGTTGTACCCACACCCAAGCAGCCAGCCAGCTTTACAGGTACATAGCCTCTTAGGGCCGTTTTGCGCACTACCTAGTCTTTCTTCAGACTAGGTATGTAGTACATATGTAGGTATGTCGTCGTCTCGTCGTTTGTGTGACTGTTTTCGACGGCCTGTTATAAGCCGATGAAGCAGTTCATGCAGCCAACTCATGTGATAGGTCGAGTCCTTCCGCTAAGTACTTTCCAGGTACTCTGCTGTAGCTTCAGAGGTTGCACTGCGTGCCGAGATACTTTGTGCAACAAGAGAACAATGCCCACCCTGCCGGCAGATGCTGCAAGTTTCAACTCACATCCCCGATTCACGGATTTTATGTACGTATGATACTTTTCATCCCCTTGGCTTGGGTGAAAAATACCGTCTTGGCATCATCGTGCTGTGTTTCTCGACACCAGACGTTACCTCTCCGTACACACACCTATGCACTAGAAGCCCTTGGTCCGTGAATTGAATGCTCCATCAGAGTCCAGCCCTTTCCAAAAGCTCGGACCAGATGATCATGAAATCACCAACTTTCTCCAGCTCCAAGACCGGTGTGGGTGGAGCAGCCCGTCACAAAAATATTCCACTTCCGCTCAACCAATCTTTGTACTCGCGCCGCGCTCAATTCTGGACGCGTTCTTCAACAGCCCGCACCAACCTGAGGTCGTGCTGCGCGAGCTATAAACACGACATTCCGTGCGTCTTTGCATCGTTCTGGAAGCTCGCAATCCCCGGTTAGCATGTCCACACACCACGATGCTGCCCCCTCGGCCGCCACCGAGGCGGTGCTCGTGAAATCCGAAGCCATGCCCGCCGACGCCCAGCCCGTCGAGGAGCTCGACTTCAACAAGCTCAAGGGCCCCATTACTGCACATGATCTCTATCTTGGCATGCGACACATGGGCTTCCAGGCGAGCTCTACCGCAGAAGCCATTCGCATTATCAATGATATGGTGAGTGTTCACTTTCCAGCCATCCACCTCACCACACGCGCGGGGTACAAAACGACAAGAAAAATCACCAGTTATCACGAAACCACCCAAGACGTTGTACAGCATGGCATATCCCTCTAATGCTTTATTTCTCGACAACGCAGCGCGAGTGGAAGGACCCCGAAACCGCTGACAAGACAACCATCTTCCTGGGCTACACCTCGAACCTCATCTCGTCTGGCCTCCGCGGCACCCTCCGCTGGCTTACCGAACACAAGCACATCTCCGCCATTGTCACCACCGCAGGCGGCATCGAAGAAGATTTCATAAAGTGCCTTGGCACAACCTACATGTCTTCTTTTAGCGCCGATGGCGCCGACCTGCGTAAGAGGGGCCTCAACCGGATCGGGAACCTCGTCGTGCCCAACGCCAATTACTGCGCCTTTGAGGACTGGGTGGTCCCCATCCTGGACAAGATGCTGGAAGAGCAGGAGGCTAGTAAAGGAACCGACGAGGAACTCATCTGGACGCCTTCCAAGGTGATCCACCGACTGGGCAAGGAGATCAATGACGAGAAATCCGTGTACTACTGGGCGTGGAGGAATGATATCCCCGTGTTTTGTCCGGCCTTGACGGATGGGAGTCTGGGCGATATGCTGTATTTCCATACATTCAAGTCGTCTCCGCAGCAGCTGAAGATTGATATCGTGCAGGATATCCGCAAGATCAATACGATTTCCGTCAGGGCCAAGAGGGCTGGCATGATTATCTTGGGGGGTGGAATTGTCAAGCATCACATTGCTAATGCGTGCTTGATGAGAAATGGGGCCGAGTCTGCTGTTTATATCAACACTGCACAGGAGTTTGACGGCAGTGACGCTGGCGCGCGGCCTGATGAAGCGGTCTCGTGGGGCAAGATCAAGATGGGTGCCGATCACGTCAAGGTGAGTCGCAATGCCAATGTTCACGGTGCAACTTGGAACGTAACCCTCGAGCCACTATCCATCATACGTTTCGTATATGCAGCTTATGAGCTTCGTGATGATCACGATGATGATTATTTTTTATTCCTGAAAGACGCTAACTATCGTGCAGGTTTACATGGAGGCAACCGCTTGTTTTCCATTCATTGTCGCGAACACCTTTGCCAAGGACATCTAAACCAAAATCGCTCGCTCCGATGCAGAAGACAATTACGACCCAAAAGTCATGCGGTCTCATACTCATGCTTCTGCAGTAATAAACATATGTGAACCGAGACTCGCTCGCGTCGAAACAAGGAACAACCCTGATCCAGCAGCTATGCGATCTCGCACCATGGTTCTGCGATCAACAAGTATCCAAAGACACGCCCCCCCCCCCCCGATCAAGAGCAACACCCATCGGCCGTCACGATCTAGTAGTCACGCAAACATAAAGCCAAGATCCGTTTCTATCAGGAAAGGCAGCCGTGTGTGGGGCAGAAACACCAAGAACGAAGTAAAAGTCAGTCTGGCGGAACGCTAGTCGAACGAACTCGACTTTTCCGACTTTGATCGCAATCATCATCTTGCGGCGGACCATTCTCCCTGATCCGTCCGTATTTGCGCTTCATGGCAAGCCGCTTTTTCTCTTTCTCCTCCCTCTCGACCTCTTCTCTTTCTCGACGCTCTCTCAAATCCCTCAAATCGAGGCTGTCCTTGCGCATGTTCTCAATGGTCCTTCTGCCGTCGTAAAGCTCTGGCCAGCATGGCGCTCCCAGTGTGCTGTTGGCCCAGAATAAATGCGCCATTTGCAAGGGGCATACCTTCCCCAAGTTATCACGGAGTGCATGTGCTTCGCGGCGCAACTTGTCTTGGGTAGACTGTTCCAGCTCGTGGGCGAACGGACCCAAAATATCGCCGAACGTGGAGGAAGCCTCGTTGCTATTCTTCTTCCTTCCCTCAACCTTCACAGCTGATTTCCTGATCGTCTTGTTCTTCGGTTGGGCCTTAAATTGAGCGCTCGTGGATTTTCTGGGCGAAACGTTGATCCGAGCTTGTGGCTCTTCATCAGCAAGAGGCGTGGCAGCGTCAGGTCTGCGGGACTTGAAAACTGACAAAGGCGATGACCTCGTCGGCTCAACGGAAGACGAAGACGTGTCAAAGCTATGAATCGACTCTAGCGAAGAAAGGATGCTGTCTCTATTGGAGGGCTCGTCACCGGGGTGTTCTGGCTGGACTGCGGGAAGAGATTTCGCACCCTCCGATTCGTATGCGTCCATTAGTGACAACAGTTTGCGGAGACCTAGGCAGGTTGCAACCCTTAGTTAATCGAGAGAACTAAACAAAACCCAGGAAAAGAGGTCAAACATACTGCCCCGTGTCTCATGAGTGTGCTGGACGTCATTGTCATCCATTGTGGATACTTAGGCACTGCTCTCGATTATCCGCCCAATTCTTGTGGTACCCAAAGCTCGTCTTACTTTACATTCACGTGAATGAAAACAAGGGCTGGAAGGGTGGCCGCGCGGCTTTGTTCGGAACGTGACGTCAGTTACAATGATATTCCAATCTTGGGATAAGGCGTTAATTCGCTGAAAGGTAATAGCATGCTTCATTTGGCCACAGCCTGGTTTTACATGCGGAGGGGTAAAAGATAAATTGAAAAAGGCGTCCGGCGTATGATGAGGGCAAATAAGAGCTAGAGGGCGAACATGGAGGAACATAGGCTTTTGGTATCGGTGGCTGTCATGCATGTGGAAAGTATGTCATCGAGGCAAGCACGTTGTAGAATCAATCATCAGTGTAAATTTGCTGCGTTGACCTCCTTCCTAGAATTGATTTGGCGCCTGCCTAAGCAAAATGTGATGCGTTGCCGTTTCGTTTGGCCTCGCGCCGCCACGTCATGGAGCCGAACTGAAAAAAAAAAAAAATGAAAAAAAAAGGCATGAAGAATGAAGAGAGAGAAGGGGGATATGGAAAGAAGGTGAAGAAAAGAGAGAGCACAAAGCAAATTGGCATATCGTTTGTGCGACTCTTGGTCAGTTCAGCATTGCATGGCCTTATTTCTCGTGTGCAGTCAGTCATCACTTATCCCCAATGATTTCCTTGAACGCCGCCAGCGCGGCCTCCCAATCATCCCTGCCTTCCCTCTCAGCCCAGACACCAATCTTTTCGAGGCCTTCCAAATCCTGCTCCATGTGCGCTAAATTTGACGTGCCGTCTAGCACGGACATAGATCCCAAGCCGATGACCAGCGTGTAGTATGCGGCCACGGGGTCGACCTCTGCCTTTTTCGCCACCGACTTGACGGGCTCACATCTGAGGAGATCGGCATTGGAGGAGAGGGTCCAGAAGGACTGGAAGACGAGGCGCTTTTCGCGACAGTACGCGCGGATGCGGTGCTCAAAGTCTGAGCCGTCATAGAACCGGTTCTGTACTATGACTGGTCTGACGGCCATGTTGTGGTAGAGCGCCTCTACGATGGAGAGTGTGGTGTTGGAGACGCCGAGGTTGACGATCTTGTGGGGAGTGTAGGATTCAAGGACCCTCCAGACGGTTAGGGTCTCGTGGAGGGTGTCCATGGGCGCGTGAAGGACGACGCAGTCGAGGTAGGGATCTTGGCCATCGCCGACGGTGAAGTTGTCGAGAGAGGACTGGATGGATTGGTGGACCTTTTCGATCAGGGGGGCGTTGATGTCGTAAGGGGTTATATGGTTCTGGCCGGCGGGCGCAGTGAACTTGGTTTGGATCTGGACGACGCTTTGTTAGGAAGTAATCCACGTTGGATGTTGGTGGTGAAGAGGAGACGTGAATATGGGAGTGGGTTTGCTGCACCGTACAAATAGGTCTTGACGTTTAACGATGCCCTCGTCTACAGCCCGCTTGACGCCTGCGGCCACACCCTCCTCATTGTAATGCTTTGGCTGTGCTGCGGTATCGACGGCGCGGAACCCCGTCTTCAGGGCGGCGTACACCAGATCTGCGGTCTTTTCCTTCTTCCAGGCTGTGCCGTAGACCAGTTTCGGCATCTTTGATCGTGTTGGATACGGCAGGGTCAGGTCTCTGGACAGGCGCGATGTCTGCGACTGCACGTATCTTGTCCCCATGATGAAGACGAGACCCAACGATGCAAGCGTATACGTCTGTCTTTGTGTCTTTTCTTCTCCTTTCTTCTCTTTCACAAAGCTAGTGTACGAGGCAGAGACACAGGAAACAGGCGATCGAAAGAGGGCAAGGCAGAGCTGGAGAGGAGATGGTGAAGCCCGAGGAACATGAAGGGATCGACCGGTTTTCGACGCGAGACGGGTGGTTCGGTGGTTCACAAGGACAGAGATGATTGGACAAGGCGGTTGAGAGGCATTTGCTTCTGTAATGCAGGGCCGGTCTGCATTGGAACGCACGTAAAACACAAAGCGGCCAGCGTCCTAGGTTACGCTTACGCACGACGAACTGGTTTGGGGATCTGGAGCGTAAGCTGAAGCAGCGAATGCGATCTGGCGATGCGGGGAAAGGGCTTCGGATGGTGGGGCGTGAGGGGAAACGGTTGGGAACTTTGGGACGTCTCGGAGTTGCTTTGTTTGATTTCGGAAACCTGTAAGGTAGTAACCAGGAAACCAGGAGAGGGCGAGGGTTATGTCTCTCGTCCTTGTGGTCAAGATGTCACAATGGGCTACGCGAAGCGACACAACATGACGTGGCGTGTGGAGCGAGGTGAGGTGAGCTGACGGCCCACGATGATATCATGCAATGGCAACAAGGCGGCACCAAGACTTGTTGCCACAAGCATTCTGCGGCGCAATACATACTGTGCTCGGGCTCTGGGCACTGTCGCGGACCGGTTCATGCCAGATTCGCCCGAACTTGTGACAACGGCATTCAATCGGCAGCAGTTGACACAGATTCACGATCAATACGAAAGAAGCCAAGTCAATATGGCATCCTCCACCCCCTACATCCTGAAATGGGGCATCATGGCCACGGGCGGCATCGCAGAAAGTACGCCCCAGCCCTACAGTACCGTTCCTTAATGCGGCCTTCGTTCGTTCAACTCACACCTCCCTCCGTCCTCCTCTTCAGCATTCAGCAAGGATCTCCTCGCCGATCCAAAGGTCCGCGATGTTCGCGATGTGGCCCACCAGATCGTCGCCGTCGCCTCTTCCACATCCCCTGACCGCGCTGCCACCTTCATCACCAAGATTGATGGCCCCGCCTCCGCAAAAGCATACGGCTCATACGCGGATTTGGTCGCCGACCCGGATGTGGACATTGTATACGTCGCCACGCCTCACAGCCACCACTTCCAGAACGCGATGCTGGCGCTCAAGGCGGGCAAGCACGTCTTGTGCGAGAAGCCGTTGACCGTGACGGCCGGCCAGGCCGCCAAGTTGGTAGACACTGCGCGGGCCAAAAAGGTGTTCTTCATGGAGGCCGTGTGGACAAGGTTCTTTCCCTTGAGTATCCGCGTGCGCGAGTTAATTGCCTCGGGGGAGATTGGAACGGTATACCGAACCATGGGTAGGTACTCCAGCTCAAGACGTACACGTTTGAGGAGGTGCTTGTTGAGGTTTAGCGTCGACGGGACTTTTGACTAACAACCGAATCTACCTGCCTGTCTGTCTGCCCGTGGTGTCATAGCTGATCTCTCCCTCAACGAAAACACCGATCAGGATGACGGCAAACTCTCGTTTCCCGACTCCCATCGCATGGTCAGCAAAGATCTCGCGGGCGGAGCGCTCCTCGATCTGGGCATCTACCCTCTCACATGGGTCTTTCAGACGCTCTATCATCTCCAGCCCTCGTCATCTTCATCGTCGTCACCCAAGGAGACGCCCACTGTGCTGGCCGCCATGCACAAGTACCACACGGGCGCTGACGAGAACACCAGCGTCATCTGCCAGTTCCCACGCACCAAGGCCATCGGCATAGCTACCGCGTCCCTCCGCGTTGGCACCTCTCCGCACGGACAGAAGACGGCCGCGCCCGCGATCCGTATCCAGGGCTCACGGGGCGAGATCCAAGTCGCTCATCCGGCGTATCGGCCTACTTCGTACCGCGTTATCAAGGAGGATGCCGACGGCGACGGTGAGTTGGTCGAGTGCCCCATTCCCGTGGACTCCAACAGGGGCTCATGGGGTCAAGGGATGTTCTGGGAGGCAGATGAGTGCGCGAGGTGTATCCGCGATGGAAAACCTCAGAGCGACGGCATGCCGTGGAAAGAGAGCATGGCGATGATGCAGGTCATGGAGGAGGCGCTGCGTCAGGGCGGCATTGAGTATCCCGAGCTGATTACTTCGGACGGCTTTGATGCGGAGAGTTCGCTGAACACGGGGAAGAGGTCATGAAAACAGAGTCTGTGAGAGGAGTCTAGGTCAGCGAACTGTCAATGCAGGTTCTGTTCCTGTCGTGCTCATGGTTTCTGTGTGGCATGATGGCTCTCAAACGCAGTATGTATCCCTGTGGTCCTTCCGTAAGGCTTCTTTGCCAAACCGGTATGCAGCCTGAGATGAACAATAAGAGCCATTGTATGGCAGCTATCTGATACATCGATCACAGAGTCGGATCTTCGCGTTGATAAGCGCCCAATGACACGCCGTGGCATATCGTGTCTGGGAGAACGGAGTCCTAGTCATGGTACATACCTAGATGGCAATATAAAAGACAGTTCTTCGATTACCTATTGTAATACACGACGGCGTTTTTTCGGGTTGTGCTGTGTTGTGTTACATTATGTTCTATGTTATGTCGTATTCCCTATTTGTGTTATGCTATGCTATGCCAACTTAAATTGCGTACTGTTTTCTGCGTTGCACGATCATGTTGCGTCAACTAGGTACTCTGCTATGCCGCGTTGTATCGTGCGGCCCGGTGCCTCTGCATCTGTTCACATGCTTGCCAAAGCCTTCGTGGCATCGTAGCATTGTAGATCACGGAGTTATGCCGATTTGCAGCATCATGAAAGCATACAGGGTAGGTAGGTACACGCCTCGACACATCTACGGAGTACTCCTTATGTGCACAGCAGTGCTGTGGCTGTACACAAGGGCATCATCGGGGGCTCCTCCTTGAGAAAAAGCACATCATACACTCGTTCTACCCTTGCTTCGCAATCTCACCAAAGAAAACAAATACGGAGTATGTAGCACCACTTTCATCGCCGCGATAAGGACGAATAGGTATAGGTACCTATGTAGTCGATATGAGGTACGGATACAGAGAGGAAAATCCCTCCACCGGCCAATAAAGTCTAATTCTGCACAGCCCCCGCTTTCGTGTCACGCGTTAGGAGAGGTATGTACCTAGGTACCTCAGCGATGCCTACGAGGTACGGAGCATATACCGTACCGTATAATCTCAGGAGAGGCCATCCGTTTCTGACGAATAAATGTGTGAGCCATGACCACGCTAAGATAGACTGCCCACTGTTCGTTTGTATCTTTTCCCTTGCAAACCCCAGACCATTGATCCATGTCGTCACTCTTCCATTGAACCTCGATTGAAGCTATTCGCGTTGGCATTCTTGGCGTTAAAAAAAAAAAAAAGAAGCTATAATTAGGTCGCGTAGGATGTGCAGGTTGCCAACAGAGGATTTTAGATGGGGGTGTGGGTCTGTTCTGAATGTGTCTCTTATGTGGGCGGAACGGCCTCAAGCGAAAAGGTGGCAAGCGGGGCACCGTTGTGGTTGCTTACTACTACAAACAAGCGTGGGCCCTAATTCTGAGATGATGCGATACAGTCAAACTCCGATATAACGATAACGCTAGAATGACATTGAGTTCTGCTTGGCAGCATGGCGAAAGGGGGTGTTTGAATCCTGTTAGAAGTTGTTACATATCAAGGGCGGAAGCCTCATGATCGAACCAAGTACATATCCCGACCATCCATAATGGATCTCCAACATACACAGAGAATCGTATAGGAAATCTGATATAAATAATCTTGCAGGGAACACCCACACAGTACATAGTATGTACTCACTGCTTACCCGTTCATAGAATAAACACAGTAAATAACTTGCTCGGCAGGGACTCCAGGGAGCAAAGCAGGTAGGGTGTGTTTGCTCCTGATGGAGCGGGGGACGTGACTTTCGGGCCGGTAGCCGATATTAGATGATGAGCATGAACGTGGTTACGTGAAGATGAACTGCTCTTGCGTCCCTGGTGCGTATGAGGAGCAGTTTACTTCTGCGCACCATGGAAAGCTCGCACCATGGCGCGCACAGACCCCCAGAGGCCGAGATCGCGGCCAAAACAGCGAAGGTGGGTCAGCGAGGAATCTCATTGGCTGCAGCGTTCTCAGCGGCAATGGCACGCTCTTATAGTGTTGATGACTTTTGCAAGGGGTGTAGAATCTGTTATATATCTTCTATACACGTGTAGACCAACTAGGTCAGCGCCGCCCTCTCCGTCCTCACTGCCATCCAAGAGAGTGTTGACCGGTCCTCTGTCTTATCCTCGTGTGATTCGGCGCTGGCATGAAGTCCGCCGGCCCCAATTGAAGGTGTTGTTGCTGCTGCGTCGTCGGCGGAGGTCGAAGGGGCTGCCGGGCGAAGTGAGGGTGTTCTTGCCAGAAACGAAAAGATTGCTGCTCTTGTACATGCCATAACTCACGGGCCGCCCTCTCCGCTCGTTCGGCCGACTCTACTTGTGACTGGTGCAGCACGCCGGTTGGCTGTTGGAGGAGTTGTTCAACGAGGAGGAGTTTCTCCGTCTGCTGGCGTGCGTATTCCTCCTTCTGCTGTTAGATTGCCACAGCGTGTATCTCCTTTGTGACACCACTTGCCGCAGAGCACGTTAGCCCTCCGGCAAGAGCAGTTATTGGTGTTGCACGCAGTCTGGCTCTTGCAGCCGCGCGCTGGCACCGCACTTTGTGAAAGGACCCTGATCAGAAGGCTGGCCGACCGGCTGAGCGGCTTCAACGTCGTTGCGGTCGGTGAGTTCGTTCCTGGTGCTGCCACGCGCCGTGCTAGACGCCTTCGCGTTCGGTCGACGCGCCACTGGCTTCCACGCTTCGTGAACGACTCCTGGCTCACGTAGTCGTAGCGCCGGAGGATTTATGAAGGGCTGGCGGTCGACGAACTAATGCACGTCGAAGTCTGTGGTCTTGAGCATGCTGCCGGTCTCCAAGATGCTCATGATCTTGTGGTAGCACGGCGCACGCAGTGTACCTGACCTGTCCTGATCGTCGTTAAACGCAATCGTCACGTGTACATTGCCGGTATCGGCCTCTGGGGGTCCGTGCGCGCCATGGTGCGCAGAAGTAAACTGCCGTATGAGGATGCTGTATGATTGGGGAGTGGAGCGCGAGGGTATGAGGCCACTTGAGCTGAGCGACGGATTTCTCCTGGAGACGAAATTTCAAGTTTTCCTTTTTCCTTGCACCGTCCGTGTCGTTATGTCCTGCGCCCCCGGGTTGAGGGTCCTGCGTGGAACGATCATCATCACACCCCGCGGCGCAGGTATGTAGGTACGGAGTATGTAGCAGCGGGTTTGCTTCATCACGCAATGAACATGATTCAATGTACCATCCGTGCGTCCGTTCACGCATGATTGTGTTATTCTCTGTGTGGGAGAGACCGCTTTTCCAGAATTCCTTATATGGGGTTCTCGTCTGCAGTATCGTTGCAGAAAACTTAAAAGACGCTGTTTTATCTCCCGTCGCACGGCCTCAACATGGTACAACGTCTTGATAGCGCGCACGCACGACACTTGCATCACGCAGGAAGAGACGAGAGGAATGTAAGAAAAAAGAGAGAAATAGAGAAAAATAGAGAAAAAGCATCGTCAGGCCAGGCAACTCGCAAGGCGGACCAGAGGACCACATCATCCCTGGCTAAAAAGATGCATAATTTGACAAAGCAAACATAGCAATTAGTAAAATGGTTCGTTCTATTCATTTCCTTTATTCGTATTCTCGCATCTTTCACCAGAAAGGTTCCCAACATCATTGAAAAATGGCAAGAATAATAGTGATAACATATGCCTAAGACTCGTACAAAAAGTATCCATGCTACGGTCAGGGTTAACAAAGGTCAAGGGTCACACGAACATGCAGCCACGCTCATATGACATCTTGCCACAGGCATTCTCCCTGGATCGTGTCGTAGAGAGGACTGCTGCAAAAACCATAATATCTGATTCATGTATGGGCTGAAGGAGAATGAACATTCACGACGTTGAAACGTTAGGGGCGGACAATTAGAGTTCGTCGGACGAACGGAAGGGGGGGTGTACTTTGCGGAGGTGGCTTGAGGGAGAGCACGTGATGAGGAGATGGGGTACCTACCTGGTAATGGACCGTACGATGGGGTGAATCTGGCTGAGAACTCAAAAGTGTATTATTATTATTATTGTCCAGCAAAGTGAGAACAACTGCCTACAGTGGTTGTAGAATTCGAATATGACAACAAAAAGGATGGAAAACGCCATGTTTAACAAGAAATGGGCATATTGTATCTGGCCCATCAATATGCCACAGCAACACAAAGATAGTTAACTATGCCAATTGAATATGTACAATAATGTACACCCACAGTGCTATTTCTCATCTCGCACGTGCAAAAACTAACCACCAAAACCTTCTCATCGCGCATCTCATTCATGCCGTCACCAAATCTTATCACAACGCCCTCACCCTCGCGCACAGACACCTAGCAAAGACCATATACCCTCCTTGCAAGCAGGCGTATAAAATAGAGGGAGCCAAGGGCTATTACCCCGCAAGCAAAGAAAAGAGAGGCCAAAATTGATGAGAACACGAAATGTCCTCCTACGAAGACACCCACGTCCACGCCGTGTACGAAGCCATCGCCCCCCATTTCAGCGCAACGCGCCACTCGCCCTGGCCCTTCGTCAAGAGCTTCCTGCTCGCCCAGTCACCAGCCTCCATAGGCCTAGACATCGGATGTGGCAACGGCAAGTACCTGGCCGTGAATCCGGCGCTACATATCCTCGCCTCGGACCGGTCTCCGTCGCTAGTAGCCCTGGCGAAGCAGCAACACGGCGCAAAAGAGCACAAAGATCAACCTCAAAACACAACGGACGACACGCCCAGTGTCAGTACCAATGCCGCCACCGCCGCTCTCCTCACTGCTGACTCCCTCTCTCTGCCCTTCCGCCCTCACAGCGCTGACTTCATCATCTGCATCGCCGTCATTCACCACTTCTCCAGCGTGGAGCGCCGTAGGGCCGCCATAGAAGCCCTATTGGGGTGCTTGCGGCGGGAGACTGGCCGCGCGCTGATCTACGTCTGGGCACTGGAACAAGGGACCAGCAGGCGCGGCTGGCACGAGGGGTGCGAGCAGGACACATTGGTGCCGTGGGTGATGAAGCGCAAGAAGAACAAGGCCGGCCATCAGACTCAAAAGGCCGGCAAGAAGGGCACAAACGGCGCAAACGAGGCCGTCGCTGCTGATGAGCCGCCCCCGGCCCCGAAGGACGACCAGGACCAACAGAGCGGGCAGGCTGAGCAGACCTACCACCGCTACTATCACCTCTATCGACAAGGCGAGTTAGAGGTGGATGCAAGGCACGCAGGCGGCGAGGTTTGCGAGAGCGGCTACGAGCGGGACAATTGGTGGGTTATTCTCAAGACCGGAAAGGGGGGAGGCAGAGGCGACGGCAACGGCAACGGCAACGGCAGCGGGCAGGCAGAACGGCAGGACAAGGACCGGCAGTGCGAGTGCGAGTGAACTCGCAATCTGGTGAACCACCAGGGCGTACTCTCCGACACATGATGAGGTTCGGTCCATGGAGTGAACACTGAAGGCGCAGATTATCATTAAGATGGAAAAAGAGGAAAATAGTTAATACATACCCCAAATTGCACATGCACAAAGACACAAAGTAAAACAAGGAATGACTTTAAGAGTAGTTGAAATTCTCCGTAATGAGGAACAAATCACTGACAAAAAAAAAGAAACAATTATATATATCTACCTCTCTGTAACGTACGGACTTGTCCCTCTTGACCGGGCCCCTTACGGCGTACGGGAGACTTTAATCGTCCTTCCCCCACCACTATGTAATGTAGGTAATTGTCCTTCCCCTCTTCCTAAAGTGATTAGCGCCATGCAGCCACCCTACTAGCGCCAGTAGGTAGGCACTCAGCTGATCAGCTGACTCCAGTCACCTTACAAGACACATCAAGTTCGAAAACTAGAACACAGATTTCGGTGTCATGACATCTTACCATCATCTGTCCAGTGTCGATCTTCAGCTTCGCGACCTCGCTTCTTATGCTACACAAACGTTGTCGCAGGGTATAAAGGGGTAAACAAAGCACATCAGAGTGGCCAGACGGCTGCGCCCATTCTTCTGTGCGATAAACGTACTTTCTTTTTTTTCCCGACTTTCTCGACTCGAAATGAGCTTCCCATCTACCTCATCATGGCAGCGACCTTCACGCGCGACCCGATATACCTAGATAGCCCAGCGCGACTTGCCCCTTGGCCTCTCGACGTCCGTTGGATGATGAAGATTCCGATAGCTCTGTCAGTCGCCTGCGCTAGGGGGCCGCCAAAAGCGATTTGAAAGCGAGCTCGACAGCGGTTTGGGCACTGAAGATGAGCTCGGAAGCGGCCACGAGAGAGATGAGTGCGCTGCTTCTTCGCAAGGCTCACCGCTAACAGGTATCGCGACAGGTCGCCTCAGCAGCCTCAATAGAGGGCGCCAAGTACGCCCGCAGAAGCCGGCGATGGCTTTAGATTTCTATACCAGGGCGACGATACTGTTAGGCCAGCGGCGGCATGCTATAATAGGATAGCAGAAATAGATTTCTGCTTTGCCCTCAATTCTATATTATTGGGGGATAAAAACGTCCACATCCAGTTTCGTCTTCGAGTATACGTGCGCTCAGCTACCGCCGCCACAAGATTAAAATGACGGTGGTCACTTTCTTCCTCCACGATGTAGATACGGACTAGCTCGTTAGGTGGTGATTGAGGCAGCTATGTTACATGTACCTACATGGCGCTAGCAGGGTGTCTGCACGGCGCTAACCTCTTTAGGAAGATGGGAAGGACAATTATAATACTTAGAGGAAGGACGATTAAAGTCTCCCGCGGAATACACCCTTACGTCGTCCGAGTCAGAAAATATACATGAGAGCAACCCCCCCTTCCCCCTGATGAACCACGGGGTAACCCGTCCTTCTCCCTAATAGTAGGGCGTACGGAGTACGTAATCACGAATAGAGTCTTGGCGCAAAGGGAACAAACCCGGGCCCTGCACAGACGGGCCAGAATACCTACCTGGGTAGCAAAGCCCTCTACGGAGTACATATGTACATGGTGGTAGGTATTGACACGGTGTGCGCCCCCCCCAGTCCCATACCCCCCCAACTCGGCCGAAAATGAAACCCCAGCCAATCCCGGATCAGACCCTGACAGGAAACGGGAACCGGGAGAAGTATGTAGTTCGTCGAATTGGGGGGAACAGAACGGTGGGCTCGTGCTATGAATTTGATACCTAGAAACCAGGTACCTACCTATCTACGGAGTACCCATGCAGTACACTAAAAAGATTTATTGCTTTTGGGGGGGAATGGATGGATGCTTGGCTACCTAGGTATACCTGTTACTTATGTATGGAGTAATACGAAATGATTCGCAGGGTTGGGGGGAACTCCACCAGGGCCGGTCTTTGGAAGTGTTCATTGTTGGTGTTGTTGTTTCTTTTCCTTGTTGCATAGGAACGATGTTTATGGACGGGCGGGGTGTTTCGTTCGCCTTGTAATATATTTTGGCTATGTACCTAGGTAGCTTGGTACTCTGAACTGTAGGTACCCAAGTCTAGTCTGCCCCAATTCGGTACATCTTTGTGTTGTCATCATCATCATCATCATCATGAAATAAATGTCCTTCATCTTCTTCTTCGTCGCAGTCGTCAATGGCTCGTCAAGATCGTCGGGGATCTTCCTTGAATCACCCCGCTTGAGGGAGCTACCCATCCGTATTTGTCACAAATTGGTTCCTTTTCCCATTGAGACCGCCGCGAATGAACATGGCTAGTTCAAACGAAGCGTGTGGTGAATAGTAAACGCCATTATGATATCACCGTCCGCCCCCAAGACTCAAGAAACGAAGACGTCTCTTTCCAAAAAAAAAGACATAAAACGACTCAAAGAATCCAACAAAATGGGGTTACAACCCCATTTGACCTCGCTCTTTGCCTGCTTACCTATACATGGCGCCCAACACTTATAGAATTCTGCAAGACTGCTGCAATTTTATTCAATGATCTCTGCTTTACCCGCACAACATGCCTCATCCCAGTCGGCGTCGAAGACTGCCTTCTCGCAGCAACACGTCCAAGCTGCGTCGCTTCGTGCTAGTTGAATCCACGTGCTGCTGATAGCCTGGCGAGAGTTGCAGAGACAAGGTGCTCCTATTCGTGTTTCTCGAAGGTGGACGATCAATGGCGCTCGAATATGGACTGACGCCTGTTGTGAGCTCCGCAAGACTTGGCAACGGCCCCGGATTTCGAGGCTGCTCTCGGAGCTGAATCGGTGCAAGATCGCGTCCGCCAGAGCCAGCAGTGTAAAAGAAATCTCCATGTTCCGTCAATGATTCGTGCGTTGTGAGCCCTGAACCACCCTGGGACGGAGGAGGGGGAGGATAACGTGATAGTGGCTGTGGCTGTGACTGTGACTGTGACTGTTGATGTCCTTGGCGCTGACACTGCTGATTCTGATGTTGATGTTGATACTGGTGGTGGCGCTGATGGTGGTGGTTCTGTTGCTGATGGTGGTGATGGACTTGGGCCTGTTGGTGATGAATCTGCTGGTGATGGTTTTGCTCCTGGTGGTTATGCTGCTGGTGGCTCTGTTGCTGATGGTTCTGTTCCTGGTGGTTCTGCTGTTGGTGATTTTGCTTCTGAGGGTGGTTTTGCTGCTGATGGTTCTGCTGGTTGTCTTTTTTTCGTTGTACTTCGGTAATACCGACTCGGGACGGCGGTTGACCAGGCATCGACGAGACGGAAGGGTGTCGAGAAGGATACATTGACCGAGGAGATGGCGGCGTGATGTTGCGACTCATGGGCTCATGGGTTTGGAACTGGAAGCTCGACCGAGGCGTCGTCGGTGCTGCTCGAGGGCCACTTTCAAGGCTGACGGCGGCCAGAGCAAAGGGTATGACGCCCGCTCTTCTTGCCATGTCTGCCTCTCCCAAGGCCCAATGCATCGCCTCAGCTGCTCTCCACGGCACTGCCAGCTCTTCTGCAACCTTGGACCACATATCTGGCTTGAACCTGAGGCTTGTGAGCGACGAGAAACGCGTCAGAGTTGTACATTGTACACAGTACACTCGCCTTGCTCGGCATATCGTGACTTACCTTTCATACAGTCTGGCTAGCTTATTTTTGCGCTCTTCATCCCATTCGCTTCGTCTTTCGAGATAGTTTTGATAATGGAGCCGGCAGCTGATGGCACTCCTCCCAGGCAAACGCTTCGAGACATCCTCCCACTTCATGCCTGCCCCTCTGAGTCCAATGATGATGGCGTCTTCCTCTGCTGACCATTTACTTTGCTTCTTGACTCGTTGACTGCCTCTTGGAGACTGCATACTACGCCGGGAGTGAGCTGTGTTGGATGCAGACGCTCCTGGCTGAGGCGATACCAATGATATCGGGGGAGGCAATGGTGGCCCTCGAGTCATAATCATTGTAATCGGGTGTTGCGGCAACAACAGATCGTGTGAGTATCGTGGACGATGGCCCTGGGACTCTTGTGAGTCGGAAAACCCTAGAGAAGAAGCGATATCCACAGTATTGATGACGTCGCCGCTTATAGAACCACGGCGTCCGTTCAGAGGGAGAATACACGTATATCCCAATCTCTGTGAAAAGCGAAAATGGATGGCTGCTCGTGGAAGATGGACCAATTATTGACTGTCGAAAGAGCAGATTTTCGAGCTGACAGCCCAAATTGTATGAACGTTGGGCTGAGATGGTCTGACTCCTGCTGGACGCCCCGGTGAATATAAGAGGAAGATGTAGAATAGAAGATTCAGAGGAAATATTCGAATGAGATTATAGATATCGAAGGAAGACCAAGCAAAGAGGTCTGATATGGACACCCAGTCCGTGGATAAACGAGGGCGAATTGTCTAGAAGAGACTGAGGACCAGTCCCTTGAGGAGAATGAGGGCCAAGTTCCTCGACAATGAGGGGCGAATAGAACCAAGTCGCTCAAACAATGCAGTGTACCAAGACACAAAGCAAGAAAGTCGAGTTGGCTCTTTGGTGTATAGCCGTAGTGTGCCGATATCCAGGCTGACGACAAGATTGGTCCAGCAAAAAGACTGACGAGACAGCACGATGCCTTGTTTGTGCGTATGAAAACGAATATTCCTGGCGCTAGATGTCTGTCTGTATACCGCGAGCTCGTAACATCAAGCCAATCCTACCGCGAAGAAGCTTGGCGTGAAGTCAGGACACACCCCCGGATGAGCTGTTTATATAGTAGTAATAAAAGTAGACACGAGACAACAGTGACAAGGATATGGACTGAAGTCAAATGGAATACAACTCAGTCTTATTGAGCCGTTTGCCGCGGGATGTCGATAAAGACGAGGGGGGTGCTGCTGCCAAGTCGGGACGTGACGTGAAGGAAGGGGGGGGGGGGGGGGGGGGGGGGGGGGGTTGGCGTAAGATGGTTTCACGCCTTGCGCAGGCTGCACGCGGGATGCAAGGCAGACGCAGAGCGAAGAGAAGTAGGCTCTCCCAGAAGAAGTATAAACAGACTAGTATGCAAACGACTCCTGCTAATCGTCCTTGGACAGTCGCGTTTAGGGTGGCGATTGGCTATTCTGTGGTCAAACATGCACCACGAAGATGGTAGCCACAAGTGAAGGGAACCACAACGTCTGAAGAAGTGATGCAGTCAAGGGCCTGACAGAACAGAGAGACTAGAGCTGGGCAGGACGCAGTAGCTTGGTGAACGGGTGGCCGGGACTGCGCAATGCTGAGCACCGGGATGAAACAGAGGAAGCGTGTTTGGCAACTAGGAATGGTTGGTTGGTGGTAGGTTGTAGTCGGTAGTTGATCAGTATAAGAAGTCGGTCAACCGGAGGAGCAATCAGCAATGACAAGTAGTAAGTCGAGACGGTGATCAGTCTGGTGGTGATGGTGGTGACATTACTCGACGTACGTCCAAGAGACCGAAGGAAGAGCTCTTTGAGCTCCAGGCCAAGACGGCCGGCAGGAAGCGGAAACCGAGCAGTTTGAACAAGACGTCAGTCGCGGTCGCATGAGGCATCAACCATGACAAGGGGGCCTGCAGCCGGGAACTTGCTTGTTCGATTTGTACCGAGTATGTGTGTTGTACCTAATAAATGGAAGAACAGGTCCCCGAGAAGGGCCAGGATGGAGGAGCAGGGGTTCCAGGCAGCCTTGCCATTGCCATGATGATATGCCATGATGTTCTTGGGAAAAGCAAAGCAAAGCAAAGCAAAGCAAAGCAGAGACGGACGGACGGACGGGCGGATGGATGAAGGGCCATTCAGTTGGCACTGGAGTGCTTTTGCTTTTGCTGTTGTCGCTGTTGCTGTTGTCATTGTCGTTGTTACATATTGCTGTTGTTGCTGCTCCTACTGCTGCGAGTGTGCGTTATGCGCGTGCATGGAGCACTGGAGTGGCCTTGATGAGGGGACTTTCTCTACCTCTCTCTGCGTTCATCCGGTCGTCTGACCGTTTGAGGTTTGGCCATTGGGTCGGTCTGCATCTTCTGATGTATAAAACCCGCGCGTGTCTGCTCGTGACTGTGCCTGTCCTGTGCGTGTGCGCTGCTCAAAGCAACGTGTGCATACGCGTATGTGCCAGCGAAGCATCCTGATTCCTGCCCCTCGTGTGTAGTGGATACATACATAGAGCTAAGACAATCGGTCGATGAATCGATTGGGGGTGGTTTGGCGAAAGAAGTGCATCTTGCATATTCAAGAGGGGGGGGGGGGGGTGTGTAGACATTGCTGGGAATGCCTGGGAATGCCTGGGAATGCAGGCATACGATCCAGTTAACGTCTACGTATTTGGACAGAGCCCTGGCATATGGTACATACAGCAATTGCCAATCTGTCAATCGGTCACATCACATCAGACGGTCCGTCCCAGACTCCCAGGGCAGAATGGAAGGCGCGACTCGCGAGGGACGAGGAAAGAGCTCTCCAGGGGCCAGAACAGACTAGACGCACGGCATCAAGACGACAGCGACACTGGCATGAACGAACCAAGATCCGGTGGATATACCGCGGATACCGACTGCTGCCAGTAAAGCAGATGTGGCGGCTTTGTGTCGGTGATGAAGATTCCGAGATTTCAAGTCGAACTCTGCCTCCCCGTCTGGGTCAATTCACGACGGGCGTTCCACCATCGCAAGAGTGGTCACTCAGACTTCAAAAGGGCCATCAACAAACAGAGGCAGGGCAAAAACACCCATGTGTAAACCACCAAGCATCCCGCCACGTTCCCGGCATCCGCCAACCCTGTTTACATCCTGTTAGGTAGTTTCGACGTCCTGGCCAGCCAAGCAACATAGGGCTGGCTATCCAGGCCCCAGAGCCCCAGACCAGTACGTTCCTACCATGAGACCTAGGTATGTATGTATGTACATATTTGGGTTCTCTTCGGCGGTCCATTGAAAGCAAAAGCCGTTCATCAGGGGGGGGCTCGCGGGAGGGATGAGACAGGGTATGCGCGTGTGCGTTCGTACCCGAACTTTGGTGATGAGGAGAACCCGCGAGATGATTGATGGTGATTAAGAAAGGGGGGCTAAAAAATGTGATGAGGTCGGGGGGCTGGGGGGCGTACATGTAGCACCCCGTCCGTCATTTTCTGCAGCGGGAACCCCCTCCCTGCCTATTTGCCAAAGAGAAATGGGGTGAGCTTGAAGAGGAATTATACTCCATAGTAAGAGAAAAAGCAAAAAAAAAAAAAAACAAAAAAAAAAAAAAAAAAAAAAATAA
>SRPQ01000273.1:0-27164 GCA_018360075.1 Claviceps cyperi
TGTTTCCATAAGCTCTCTAGTTGTAGTGAAGGGTTTTTGGTTTATGTATGCCTGAATACGTCGCATATCATGTTTCGATGAGTCTTGTTTCGTGAAGCGTTTTTTAATGCTATATACGAGGCTTGGGAGAATTCCCTCCTCTTGAGCGATCTATGTGGCCGATTTGCCTGCGGTATGGGCTGAACACACGTGATTCCTAGTATGTGGCGTCGAAAGTTTTTTTTAATGGTTTAAAAGGGCATGACTGCTCAAAGATGATGGGTTGGTTTGTGAATGAAGCTAAATTGACGCGTTGCGTCGGAAAGTGGAGGAAGTTTTGTGTTATTTGTGCGGGGCCACTGTACTATTCCCACTTTCCCGCAAGTTGGGAAACTTAGCTCTTCCGTCAAATATACACCCACCATGTGCCCCTAAATTGCTTAACAAGAATAGTGATAAGAAAAGAAATTTGGATGGTACCGAGGAGCTATCTCCTAACTAAACAAATGGTACACATTACAATCCGAAAAAAAAGGCAGACCTCACAGGTTCCTCTCCTTATTCTCATAAAACCCAGCAAGCTCAGTATCTCGTATGTTGCATCGAAGATGCCGGAACAATCCACGCAAAAGTTCACATGCAAATAATGTCACGGCCGCTACCAAATAGAGCGCGGTATGCCTCATATGACTGCCAATCAGATCTGAAGCTGCCGATTTCGGAGTCCAGTCCTTTTGATTCAGTGGCAGTTGGCAGCAGTGCCCTGGCTCAGCCGTGGCAAATAACAGTGTTCCATCCCTTCCTTGACTTCAGAACAACGAGAACCAATAAATCCAACTCTTCACACCCTTTCATCGGACAACTGTTCTCATGATGAGAACGACAATCTGACTATCCGGTTTTGATCTTTGAGCAACGCCCGCAAAATATCATCTTGAAACGAATACTAGAAAGAATTAAAATTGAATCAGGATGGCGACATGATTGAAGTCAAGTTGCTGACGCAAAACCAACAAATGAGGGGGGTTAGGTGGATGATTACTCGGAGGGGAAAGTTGAAAGGGAAATCACGGGCCAAAACAACGAACACGGTGGGTCCTCCTTCAACAGCAGGCTAACCTCAGCAGGCTCATTGGCCGCGAGGCCTCACGACCCCTTTCGGCCAAGATGAATGGCTGCAGCCTGTGGGGTTGCATCAACTCTTTCGACCGCCCGGCGTACGGAGTACATACCTACAGGAAACCCTTTTTCCTTTTCCCAGACAACGCTGACTTCTATGAATACGGAGTAGGGGTAATTGCAAGGAAAACGACAGCACCCGACGATTCGAACACTTCTATGTACTCCGTGAGTCCGTACAAAAGCAGAATCCGAATGGGGCTAAGTACCTGCAGTGGTCCCAAGTGAATAACAACGCAAAAACACCTCCACTTTTCGTCGCGACGCGTCAATTTAGCTTCATCAAAAAACCAGCCCGTCATCTTTGAGCCGCCATGTCTACGCCACCACGCCCTTTGAAGCCATTCAAAAAACATACGAGGCCACGTACGGGGAATCGCGTCCATTCTGCCTTGAAATCAGGCAAATCGGCCAAGCAGGTCGCTGATGACGAGGGAATTCTCCAAAGCCTCGTTTACGGCACCAAAAAACGGTTCACCAAGCAAGATTGGGGGACCTCCCCAAACGAGCGAGGGCCCCCTACCAAGCTAACAAAACACGATTTGCGACACATCAAGACAAATTTAACGAAGCGCCATTTGCCAAGACTAGAGAGCTCAAGGAAAGATGCGCTCCTCATGTTTCTACGGAGACTATTAGACAACACCTTGAGGCAGAGGAACCCGTGCATCGCAGGGCCGCACAACGCCCACATCTCACGGCAGAATATGCCAGTGAAAGGGTTCAATTCGCGCTTGAGCATCGTGACAAGCCGTTTGCGTGGTTTCGTTGCGTTTATGGACGGATGAATGCGCTATTGCGCGCGGCGATGGACAGACCCAGGACTGGGTTTGGCGCCACGCCGGTCAGAACTGCGACTTGAACTTGTATATACGATAACTCACTTTCTAACCAAGGAGTTGATTCATTTTAGGCTCAAGCGCAATACAATTCGAATATGTACAAGCCAAAGTAAAAAAGACGCGACAAAGTCTTATGTTTTGGGGTGAAATCCGCTACGGACATCGGGGTTCTCTCATCGTCCTCTTGGGGGACCACGACTCAAAGAGAGGTAACGTCACAAGCGCAATTTACTGTGACCACCTTGAGGAAATTCTCCCAACCATGCTCGATGGTGACACTATCTTCATGCATAACAACGCGCCGATTCACACAGCCAAAATCGTGAAAGAATGCCACGAGGAGCTAGGGGTGACTCCTCTGGTATGGCCTCCATACAGCCCCGACCTGAATCCTATTGAGAACCTCTGGTCATGCGTCAAGCAGCAAATTTTCAAAAACGTTATCCGAACATGGTGCATACAACGAAGTCCCAGGACGCATTGGATGACCATGAAAATTTTGCGACAAATGTTTGGAAAGGATTGGAAATAAAGCTTGTCAACGAGCTTATCAACGGCATGCCTCACCGTCTTCAGGCTGTGATAGATTCCAAGGGGTGGTAGTTATACCAAATACTGAAGCATTCAATTGATTAGATCTTCGTAATTCTATAGACCTGCATAATTATACATTTTTGGCATTTTAAATGGCCAGATTGCGGAAAAGTGAAATAAATAAGTGTGGTGATCCAAAATGGGTCCAATTTGGCGTTTCGCGTTATTCATTTGGTGGGACTGTAGTCAGGATACCCATTCGCCGCACGATGGAAGCAGCGACCCAGCGAAGCGTCTGTCTCTTGCCCCTTTCGGAATCGCCAGCCAACACGGGGTTCCACGGTTCTCTGGATCGTGAAATGAATTGAAAGCGACACGCACGGGCGACGTCGCAGAAATTCGCTACTTCGGCTGAGCACTCTATCCCGTCCATTATGATCCAACTGGTCCACCGACTTGGGATTTGGTCTTAGTCTCTTAAATCTTTGAATTTGGCCTCTGGGCTCATCTTCGATTTCCACCCTTGCTCGCTTAGCTCCATGACGAGGCCTGGCAAAGCACATTGCCAAGCAGGGGAAAGCCCCTCGCGCTCTCATCAATCTTAAATCAGCCCTTTCCGCCAATTTGATCCTGCAGACAATGCATATGTCGGGACATGGGTGGGTTCGTGGCATGACAGGCGGTTTACCTGTCGAAACCACGAACGCTCCGCGATTGATTGCCTTGCCAGCACCCCAGCCTGGATCACCGCGGTGCCGGGTTGCCGTTCGGCTTCCTATGCGACCCGAATGGTATGCCGCCATGCGGCTCGCGATTATGGCTTGGCTTGTGGAGGAAGTCTCCCTCGTGCTGGCGCAGTTGCCCGCTTATTAAATTTGGCCGGTAGACTGATTCCCCAACCCTTAAGCAGACCGACTCTGAATGCATCTTCCTCGCGCAGACTTAACAACGCAACTTAACACAGCAAAAGCCTCTCAGCCTGTGAATACTATTTTTAAACAGCTTGAATAGACTGGAAGCACGGTCTCATTGTTGTCAGAGTCGCACTAACTTACCACCCTTGCCACCACACTTCGAATTCCGAAACGCCTTATCTCGAAACGTCTTGGCGCCAACGACTTCTCGTGGTTTTGAACGCTACCTTCACTTCTACCTCTCCTGTTGACTCAACTACAATCCTGCTGGTTTGGTACATTCATGTTCTACATCTTGCCCAAACCACCATCAGGGAGTGAACGCTCTTCTCGCGTGAGGCAATTTGCTTGATGGTGGCCCGTTAAACTCCCACTGTACCTAAATCACCTCCGTGAGCATAAGCACTATTCTTTAAAAACACACGACACTCAGCCATTACAATTCGTTTGAAATGCAACGCACTATTCAGAGCGCTCGGAATTTTATGCTGCCTACGATTTATTTACCGAAGTGTCGACTCATCGCGCAGTCAACCGCGAATCATCTTTTGAGGCGAGAAGCCCCCCCCCATCTTGGCGAATACCCTCGAGCTACCGATACCTTACCGATGCGAAATTGAGACTGCCAAAAACGCATCAGCCCCTGTTTGCGTCGCCGAAAATCACGATACGGAAATCGATCCGCACAATAAATTCCATTACACTATCTCCCGACAATTAAGCGGCAAGTCCGCTTTCCAAGGCGTCCCAATAAGAAGTCGAAATGACATCTAAGGGTCATGGCGGGGCTCCCATCGATGAGGTCGGTGGAATGGGCATCATAGCCATCGGAATGGCTCTTGGAAGCCCTGCATTGAACCATAATGTCTTCTCAGAACAATCACAAGTCATAACCACGGTGTCGGCCCCGAAGGTATGCGAGCCTGACGAACAGCTACCAAAAGATGGGGGATTGGTGAGGACAAAATCAAAGAAATGGGGATTTCTTGGCCGATCAAAGTCGATGCGTGGCAAGTTCGCAGATCGGAGTCAAGTCCAACATCCATCATTACCACTGCAGGCAACCGTTACGCGAACTATATCCAACACTGTGAGCTCGCGTGCGACTCTGTCTGACAGTCGACAAGATGCGCAGTCCTCGCATCCTCGAAGACCCATCGAGAGGTCTCTAACAGAGCCTGCCTCGTCGAGACGACGACGACGTCCGCCCGTCAATCCGCCCCCGGCCTATCCTCTTTTTGCTAATTCGCCTCTCGATAAACCGTCTTCCGCTCATTTGTCTCCCGCCAATGCGCCTCCCGCCATTCCATCTCATGAGAGCTTTCAAAATCATACACGTCACCCACAGACGTCGAGAAAACCTCCAGAGAAACCCAGTCCGGAGGCACTTTTAGATGTCGAGATACCCGATATCACAATGGAGCGATTTAGTGTCATGTTTGCAAGTCTTCTCGACCACCGCGGCACAGTATCGCTCTTGTCACGTCGTCAAAATACGCATGACAAAATCCAGGCCCTCAGAGAGGAGGACGGAGAGGATAGCGCTTTACAACCAGAGCCTGTTCCCAAACGAAAGAGCAGCTTTGGTGGTATTTCACCGTCTCCATTACCATTACGCCTCGATTCCGGACAAAGCAGCTCCAAGACAAGTCCGAATCCATCTCCGGCTTTGATCAGGCATTCCAACGACGCCGTCTCAGACGCGGAGAAGCCCAACGGTGAGAAACCACCGACGCCTCACATAGTAAGACTTGCGTCTGTGAGAGGATTCAACCCGAAAGCGCCTCTTACAATTCAAAAGAGCGAAGACGGTCGACCACAGCTACGATCTAAATTCCACATTCCGTCACCGAAATACGACTCAACTGCATCTCGGCCGAAACTTTTTTTCGACGACGTGACAGATGAATTTGCCAGACAACAAGCACCTAGCCGCTCACCATCCCGGCGAAACGGCCTAAATGCGCTTCCCGAATTGGACAATGCTTCTCCAGCGCCACAGTATCAAAGACCGAGGCTCAGCAACTACGCGCACACAAGCGGTGGCCACTCATCTTCCAACGTCAGCCAAGCTAGCCTCTCTGAGCTTTCCGAGGAAGAATCGCTCGAAGTGGAAGCGGGAATCGTTGAAGATGCTGTGCAAGTTTCCATTGCACGCCAGATCAGTGTATCCAGAGACCAACGTCATCTACTGGGTCCTTTGCGAATGCACCCTGTGAATGGAAAACTCGCTGTCGAGACAACCAACTCAACTCCTCGATTGATCGACGCCAAGAAGGACACTTTGGCTCCATTGGCGAAATTTCGAAAGGATGAGCGCGTGCGCCCGATGGTGAGGTGACACTTTTTGTCTCCGAGGTGCAGGTATGCTCTGTCGAGATTCATACATTTATAATTCACACTCGAGGAAGATTTCCATTCCTTTTCTTCTTTTCTTTTGTACGGGTCAGATCTATCGGTGGCACAGCCTCACCTGATGAAGCCAAGAATGGATCTTGTAGGCTGGAACTACAAGGCAAGACGACATAGGCATATGGGCACAGGCGCATTGATTCCAGCTTCATGATAGGCGATCACTTTTTCTTTTGAATATATTAAAGATGTGCGTAAATAGACGACAGGAGCCGGCATCATACCGGCCCTGCTATGTATGAATTTCTTTGAATCTCATTAGGTGATGTGTTTCTTGTGGCCATTCTGCCTTCTAGACTCCAGATCTTTTTCGTTTCTCAGACAAGCCACGCAAAAGGTGAGCGTAATATCGAGAAAACGAGAGCTTCGGACATCCATATTCATACCAAAGGAGCCTGAAGGTGAGATGTCATGGTGTGGGCCAAGTAGTAGCGGTGAGGGAGCTTGCTCAGGATAAGCATTGATATGCCGGGACTGTAGCCCATTATTCTATGAAGTACTTGCAGAGGACCAGCTGAACAGATGAAGCATGTTCCTCCTATAAAGCAGACCCGTTGTCATCTGGTCTACATTACATCAGCACGCAGCAGGAGTTTTGCTTCTTGGCTTGCTCTAAATTTGGTAACACGTGTTAGTAAAGGAAGAGGAAAGGTCATGAGATATGTCTTCTTCGTTACTAAAAGGGAACTAGAAATGAAAAAAAGAGACACATACGATAGAACATCTTGCTCTGCGAAGATAACCCATCACTCTTAGCCACCAAATCATCAATCTTCTCTCCCCTCTGCAAGACACTCTCAATCGTCTTGTGTAGCACAATTTTGGTCTCGTCTAGCTCCTTTTGGATCTTCATAATGCTGTCTGCCTGCTGCGGATCCTGGTATTTGGCCAGGTACTGCTTCAGTTCTGGCATGGGCAGTTCAGGTGTCCCACTCTGCCAGGATGATCGGGGGTGGGCGGAGAGGAACTCGTCGACGACTTTGCTGAGGAGCTGGTGGGCTACGAGGGCGGGGTACTGGTGGTCGGAGATGATGATGCCGCAGATGCCTTCAGAGCGGCCGTAGGCGTGGAAGGTATAGTCTGATTATTGGGGATCGTGTAAGTATTGGGACTTGTAATCTAGGGGAGGATTGTGAGGAGTGTCGCATGTGCGCTTTGGCGTAGTACCTTGCTCTTCAACATCCTGTCGTTGTCCGGGCTTTGTTCTCTCGGCGACGGTCTTTGCGAAAAGGGTCATGAATTCGCCATAACTAAGGAAGCAGGTCTCATGTTAGCGAGTCTGTTGACCGATGAAATTGAATTAAAGTACACAAAATCAACAGCTGAAAAAGCACAGCTAAGAAGGGGTTTGCATGCCGGTGCAGAGGGTCGGCACTCTCCCGTGCATAGTGACATTCAGCGAGGAACGCGAGGGGACGTCGCGGCATTGAAGGGGACGGACTTGTTACGAGTAAAGCGAGAATATGCGCTGAGTTCCTTTTCGGCGACAATTTCGTGGGCGGGCTTGTCCTCGTTGCGAACGATCTGAATGGCGATGAGTGGTGAGCAGTTGCGTCTTTGCGCGGACGGATGACAAGGGGACGGGTCCCGTCGTCACGACTTACGCCAATGTAGTGCAGCTTCATGATGGTGAGTCGGGTCGGCTGATGTTGGAGTGCTTGCGCGCGGGAGCTGATCGAAAGTGCCGGCAGATTATCTCGTTGATTGGGGGAGAGGTAAGGTAAGTTGAAGATTCGCGGCGGTTTGTGATGTGTCCAGATATGGTCGGTCGCTGCGGCGGTTGACGCAGGTGCCTCCTGAGTCCTGAGTCCTGAATTCTGAATGTTGCCGAACGCCGTCATCCGCCCCACCGTTGATAGTGGATTGCAGGTTCTGGCCCACTGGCTTGGGCATTGTGGGGCACTGTGACCGTCAGGCCCATCACTTGGTCTCGGAATGTCCATCACAGGCTCACGGCTGCGCAGAACAGTAAGCTGTAGACTCCAAATCACGACTGTCACTCGAATCTGGCCCCGTCTTCACCGTCACAAACGGGAAATATCTCGTCTTAAGCTTCCGTAGCCATCATTTTTACCCTTGGAAAACTTCCAGACTCATCTTCATGGCGTCCGCCGATTTCATGACTGCAGAGGCAGCATGGAGGGAACAATTTGTAGCCATGCAGGCTGCTCTCGCAAGTCTTAAGCTTCCTGCTTCTCTCCAACCCACAGAGAGCTATGCCGATGGCGACGACGATCTGGAAGGGTTCTCGTCTGTTAACAGCGTCGGGGATGTATGGGACTTCATCTCGGATGACGACGACGACGACGACGGCTATGGCAGTGACTTTGCGGACCTAGATGAGGTCGCGCCAGAGGAAGGAGAAAGTGGCCAAGCTTGGTTTTGGGACCGGTCCGCTGCCATTGCATTAAACAACGGCTTATTCTCAGACGTCTTCCAGAGTCAGCTGACGAGCTTGCTTGCATCGGGTCGATCGGAGGAGCAATTGCAGGCGGAGCTCACGGACTTGGTTGGATTTGACGACCTCGATTTCATCATCGACGTCTTGTCCAAGAAGGATGACCTGTTGGCCTCGTTGAAAGCTGGCGAACTGCAAGATGCTTCCGAAGGCGGCCGTCTGCTGACTAGATCAGAGAGAGAAGCGGCCCTTCGACGTCAGGATCTTGAGCACAAGACGGCGAGCCTGGCGCCTGCCAGCAAGAAGGAGCCGAAGTATCCTCACGTGTACCAGGCATACCAAGCTGGTAATACACTGAGCGTGACTGGCAAAAAGTACGGCCTTCCAACTGGAACCAAGCATCTCCAGTTCGAAATGTACGAAGAATACGCCATTCCAGCTGGACGAAAGGGTGTTCCCGGTCCGGGCGAGAAGCTCGTCAGTATCTCGGATCTGGACGGCCTGTGTCGGAACACGTTCAAAGGATACAAGTCGTTGAATCGCATGCAAAGCTTGATGTACCCTGTTGGATACAAGACGAGCGAGAATATGCTGATTTGCGCACCAACCGGCGCGGTAAGTTTCGGGTAGTTGGCTTGAGAGGTACTCTTACATTACAAGACAGAACTCGACTGACTGACGTCTTTTTAGGGTAAAACTGACGCTGCTATGCTCACGATACTACATACGATCGGCCAGCACGTGCATCCGCATCCTCTTGAGAATACTGATGCGACCGAGTTTTCTGTCGATGTTGACGCTTTCAAGATTGTGTACGTTGCGCCAATGAAGGCTCTGGCAGCGGAAGTCACTGAGAAGCTGGGAAAACGCCTCGCTTGGTTGGATGTCAAATGCCGCGAGTACACTGGTGATATGCAGCTCACGAAATCCGAAATCGTGCAAACGCAAATTATCGTCACGACTCCTGAGAAATGGGACGTTGTTACGAGAAAAGGCACGGGAGACACGGAACTTGTTCAAAAGGTTAAACTTCTCATCATAGATGAAGTTCATATGCTTCATGATGAACGCGGCGCTGTACTTGAATCTCTGGTTGCACGAACGGAGCGGCAGGTTGAGAGCACACAGTCACTCATTCGTGTTGTTGGCCTCAGTGCCACGTTGCCCAACTATGTGGATGTAGCCGATTTCCTCAAGGTCAACAAGCAAGTTGGTATGTTTTATTTCGATGCGTCTTTCCGTCCAGTCCCTCTGGAGCAACATTTCATTGGAGTCAGGAGCAAAGCCGCCGTGTCGAAGCAGGACAAGGAGAACTTGGACAAGGGCAAAGTCGGGTCGAAGCAGAACAAGGAGAAGGGCAAAACCGGGTCGTACAAGGAGAACTTGGACAATGTTGCCTTTGACAAGGTCAAGGAAATGCTTGAGAGAGATCATCAAGTCATGGTCTTTGTCCATTCACGGCGGGACACGATGGTCACTGCCAAAACGCTCCATCAAAAGGCCATTGAGCAATTCTGCATGAACTTGTTCGATCCCAGCGGGCATCCCAAGTATGACCAGGCCTGTCGCGACATGAAGTCTAGCCGTGCCAAGGATATCCGAGATCTGCTGTCCAAGGGAATTGGGATTCATCACGCAGGAATGGCAAGAGCAGACAGAAACCTCATGGAACGGCTCTTCGCTGACGGAGTTCTCAAAGTTCTCTGTTGTACTGCTACGCTGGCCTGGGGTGTTAATTTGCCCGCTGCTGCTGTGATCATCAAGGGGACACAGGTGTACAGCGCCCAGGATGGCAAGTTCGTGGACCTTGGCATTCTGGATGTGTTGCAGATATTTGGTCGCGCTGGTCGCCCGCAGTTTGAGGACACTGGTATCGGCATGATTTGTACCAGCCATGACAAACTGGCTCATTACTTGAGGGCTATCACGGAGCAGCAGCCCATCGAGTCCAAATTTTCTGCCAAGCTGGTGGACAACCTCAACGCGGAGATTGCGCTCGGAACTGTAACTTCTATTCAGGACGCAGTACAGTGGTTAGGATACTCTTATTTGTTCGTTCGTATGCAAAGGAGTCCTACGTTCTATGGCATCGAGTGGTCCGAGTTTCGCGACGACCCACGTCTGGTAGAGCGGAGAATTCAACTGGCAACCCAAGCGGCCAAAACCCTGCAGCAGTGTCAGATGATTATCTTCAATGAACGGACAGGAGAGCTGCGAAGCAAGGACATTGGCCGCATCGCAAGCCAGTACTACATCCTGCACACGAGTATTCAGGTGTTCAACACCATGATGCAGCCAGAAGCAACAGAGGCGGACGTCCTGAAAATGATCAGCATGAGCGGCGAATTCGATAATATACAGTCAAGGGACACGGAAGCGAATGAGCTGACACACCTGAAGAATGAAGTTGTTCCGTGCGATGTTGAAGGAGGGATCGATACTCCACAATCCAAGACGAATATTTTGCTGCAGACGTACATTTCCAGACACCAGCTTGAAGACTTCGCCATGTCCAACGACATGAATTACGTGGCCCAACAGTCTGGTCGAATTTGCAGAGCCTTGTTCATGCTGGCATTGAATAGGAGATGGGGTCACCAGTGTCTGGTTCTGTTGACCCTCTCCAAGTCGATTGAACGGCGCATCTGGCCATTCCAGCACCCTCTCCATCAGTTCGATCTGGCAAAGCCCATCCTTAACAAACTGGATGCCAAGGACAACCTGACAATAGAGACCATGAAAGAAATGGATCCGGTTGAGATCGGAAGCCTAGTGCACAATCACAGTGCGGGCAAGAACATTGCCAAGATTCTGAATCACTTCCCGACAGTGCACGTCGAGGCTGAGACCGCTCCGCTGAACCGTGATGTACTACGTGTCAAGCTTCATGTTATCCCTGATTTTCAATGGAAGGATCAAATCCACGGAACATCCGAGTCTTTCTACATTTGGGTCGAGAATTCAGAGACTTCCGAAATCTATCATCATGAATTCTTCATCCTCAACAGAAGAAAGCTCCACGATGATCACGAGCTCAATTTCACCATTCCGCTGTCAGATCCACTACCGACACAGATCTATGTTCGGGCCGTGTCAGATAGATGGCTCGGCGCCGAAACCGTTACCCCTGTGTCGTTCCAGCATCTTATTCGGCCAGACACGGAGAGCGTGTACACGGAACTCCTCAACTTACAGCCACTGCCAATCTCGGCCTTGAAGAACCCTGGCCTGGAAGAGATCTACGCCCAGCGATTTCAGTACTTCAACCCCATGCAGACGCAAATCTTCCACACCTTATATCACACGCCGGCCAACGTCCTCCTCGGGTCTCCGACTGGCAGTGGAAAGACGGTGGCGGCTGAACTGGCCATGTGGTGGGCTTTCCGAGAGCGACCCAAGTCGAAGGTCGTCTACATTGCCCCAATGAAGGCACTTGTTCGCGAACGAGTCAAGGATTGGGGAAAGAGACTGGCTCGCCCACTTGGGTTGAAAATTGTCGAGTTGACTGGCGACAATACACCGGATACGAGGACAATACAGGACGCTGATATTATCATCACGACTCCTGAGAAGTGGGATGGTATTTCGCGTTCGTGGCAGACAAGGGGATACGTGAGACAGGTCAGCTTGGTCATCATTGACGAGATCCACTTGCTGGCCAGCGATCGAGGCCCTATTCTCGAAATTATCGTTTCACGAATGAACTACATTTCGTCCACAACTCAGAACAAGGTTCGCCTTCTAGGCATGTCCACCGCTTGTGCCAATGCTACGGATCTAGGCAGCTGGCTTGGCGTCAAGGAGGGACTCTTCAACTTCAAACACTCCGTGCGGCCTGTGCCTCTGGAGTTGTATATTGACGGCTTCCCAGACATCCGGGGGTTCTGCCCGTTGATGCAGTCTATGAATCGACCGACATTCCTTGCCATCAAAAATCACAGCCCTGACAAGCCAGTGATAGTGTTTGTAGCGTCTCGCCGACAGACGCGGCTCACAGCCAAGGACCTCATCAATCTTTGCGGCATGGAAGACAATCCCCGTCGATTTTTGCGCATGGACGAAGAAGACTTGCAGCTGAATCTGTCGCGGGTCAAGGACGATGCGCTCAAAGAAGCCATCAACTTCGGCATTGGCCTCCATCATGCCGGTCTTGTTGAGTCGGATCGCCAGCTCTCTGAGGAGCTCTTCCTCAACAACAAGATCCAAATTCTAGTGGCGACGAGCACTCTCGCCTGGGGTGTCAATTTACCCGCGCACTTAGTGGTCGTCAAGGGCACGCAGTTTTACGATGCGAAAATTGAGGGCTACAAGGACATGGATCTCACTGACGTGCTTCAGATGCTCGGGCGAGCCGGTCGTCCCCAGTTCGACACCTCAGGCGTGGCCCGCATCTTCACGCAAGACTCCAAAAAAGATTTCTACAAGCATTTCCTGCATACAGGATTCCCCGTAGAATCATCTCTGCACACTGTTCTAGACAACCATCTCTGCGCCGAAGTCGCGGCCGACACCATTGTCACCAAGCAAGATGCCCTCGACTACCTGACGTGGACATTCTTCTTCCGCAGACTGCACAAGAATCCATCGTACTACGGCCTCGAGCTCTCCGCCGAGGAACACAGCACCGTTGACGCACAGCACCTGGCCAACGAGTACATGGTGGACATGGTCAACTATTCTCTCGACGAACTCTCGCAGTCCAAGTGTATCGAAGTATTCCCCAACGGAGACGTTGATCCAACCCCCCTCGGCAAGATCATGAGCTACTACTACCTCTCGCACAAGACGATCCGCCACCTCGTGCAACACGTCAAGGCCCAGGCATCCTTCCTCGACGTTCTCTCATGGATGTCTGGCGCAACCGAGTACGACGAGATCCCCGTTCGCCACAACGAAGACATCATCAACGAGACCTTGTCCGCCAATCTGCCCTACCCAGGCCACGCATTTGGTCTCCCCATGTGGGATCCCCACGTCAAGGCCTTCCTGCTCCTCCAAGCACACATGTCGCGCATCCAGCTTCCCATCACAGATTACGTCGGCGACCAGACCTCCGTCCTGGATCAAGCCATTCGTATCATCCAGGCCTCTATCGACGTCCTCGCTGAGCTAGGCTACCTTTCCTCATGTCTACAAATGATGGCCCTCCTCCAGTGCATCAAGTCCGCTCGCTGGCCCACCGATGCTGCCATCTCCATCCTCCCCGGCGTAGAGCCCGAGGCCGCCACGTCCCTGGATGCCCCTTCACAGCATCTCGCCAAGATTAGTGCCTCCTCGCCAGCCGAAATCACCACACTCTCCCAAACGCTCGGTTTGCCAACTTCTCAACAAGCGCGCTTCACCCGTGCTGTCTCCATGCTTCCCAACATGGCCATTTCAACAGCCAATGTCACAGCTGGCTCTCTTACCATCAATATCAAGCGCGTCAATCCTCTCGTAGATTGCAATGCGCACATCTATGCGCCCAAGTTCCCAAAAGCTCAGTCAGAGAGCTGGTTTGTGCTCGTGGCGGATGTGGCGAGCGATCAGGTCCTTGCTATCAAGAGACTTACGTGGACTGCTCCAGGGAAGACGAACGCGACGGGCTCGGGAGCGGCGCGGACGGTGGTGATTAAGTTGCCGGAGGGGCAGCAGAGCCGGGGGGGTAGGAAGGTGGATGTGTTGGTTGTGAGTGATGGGTATGTTGGGATGGAGTATCGGGTGATGGGGGTGGAAGTTCCGGATGCGCCGGCGGTGAGGGATGATGTTGGTGAGGGGAAGGGGACTTTGGTGGAATAGTTCCATCTTTTTTTCCTCTTGTCATCAGGAATGATGAGCCGTCAGATGGGAGGCTTTCAAACGAACAGGCTCATTATAGTTTCAACGCTCCTTGTTATCACCAAGGCGATGTATCACGCATAGACTTATAGTCCAATGACGGGATCTGGACGGAAGGACCCCTTATAGTTCCATGCTTTCTTTTATTTTCTCATTAAGAACAAACGGTAGATAGGGGGTATAGATGTGATGAAACCATACAAAGGAAGAATAGTAGAATGGAAGAGAAACTCGCGACTCCAACCATGACCGATACCAGCCGAGCAGAGATTTTAGTACTGTGTCTGGCGACGAAATGGCGCGAACAGCCCTATGAGTATATGAATTAGATCCAACCCCGTCCCGGACCCTTGCCTTGCCTTTCCTTCTCTTTATTTCCTGCCCCACCCCATTCATGCAGCCGTGTGTGTGATGTAAAGCAGGCCGCCACAATGCCATTGCCCCCGCCTTGACATGATATACATTCGGATGCAAGAAGAAAAACGTAAATGAAGACATACATACATGGGAACATCAAAACAGGTCGCGTCGTACTAAGGTCATAATGTGAATAAACGCTTCTAAGATGGGTCATAGAAGAAGTAAAACAGATGAGGAAAGGATGAGCATAGAAAGAGGAAGAGAACAATGAGAAGAAAGACATAGATAGGGTAAGGAAAAAAAAAGGAAGGCGAAGAGAAGAGGAAAGCTAGCAAATCTAGTGAAGAGGGGAATGCTGACCAGAACGCCGAACCGTGGCATACAGAGATGAAGAAGAGATGAGAGATGAGAGATGGAAAGATGAAGTAAAGTGCACAGTCGAGATAAGTAGGAAAAGTATTCAGAAAAGACGGAATCCGACCAAACGATATGCAGAGTGCAAAAATAAGAGGAGAGAAAACAAAAGGGAATAGAAAAAGAAGCAAAGAAGCAGGAAAGAATACAAAGAACAGAAAGCGTATAAGCAGAAAGGCCCAAAGACTACAACAAGGTCGTAAAGTCCATGATTGCAAAAGGTGCACGGGTGCACACCCACCCGTTTAACAACAGTTCCGTCGCCCCTTGGACACGTCATCCTCATAATAATTCTGAACAGTCGCCCCATTTCGGTCCACGGTAACAGCAGGTGAAAATGCAGGCGAAAACAGCCAGCTTCGCCGGTCGCGTCCCACACGGAAACTACTCCTCGGGTTCAACGCATCAAAGTAGCCTCCCTCGGCACCAGCCTCAAAAGCAGGAGTCTCCGGGTTCGCCATGGCCAGCAGGAGAGCCTGCTGCATCTTGCGATTCTGCTCCACCAGTTTCCGGGCCACGACCCGAAAAACCTCTTCGACGCCCTCGCCATTTTCGGCGCTGATTTCATGGCACGCATCCCATCCGACTTCCTGGGCCCAGAAACCCGAACTTCTCTTGGAGCTGGGTGTTCGCGGCTCCACGCTGGTGGGTAGGTAGGCCAAGCTGTGTTGGGGGGTGGACGCCGTGGCGGGAGGCGTGCCGCCGACTCCTGGGGCGAGGTTCTCGGCCACATAGGCGATGCAGCGCTCAAAGGGGACTTGTCTTGTCGAGGGGTCACGGGCGACGATATCGGCCTTGGTGCCTACTACGTGCAGTACGACGTCGTGGGGGAGGTTGCGCCGCAGTTCGGTGAGCCAGACGCCCATTTGGGCGAAGGACTGGGCGTCGGTTATGCTGTAGCACAGGATGCAGGCGTTTGCGCCGCGGTAGTAGAGCCGTGATATAGATCGGAATCTCTCTTGGCCGGCTGGCCAGAAAAGGAGTTAGCCATGTTTATGTTGATCAAAAAGAGATTATTCGTGCCTGTTCAGATCCGCCCCAGAGATGAATGTAAACGAACCTGTGTCCCAGATTTGGAGTCGTACGATGGTATCCGAGTCGGAGTCGGCAACCCGCTTTGTCAAGAAACTTGCGCCAACAGTTGATGTGATTTGAGATGGATCAAATGCGCCTTTGCAATAGCGCATGACGAGGGAGGTCTTGCCCACGCCTTGGGCGCCAAGAACTACGATCTTGGCTTCGAGAGACGACATGATTCGTTGTTGAGTAGAGAGAAGCGAAGAAAGGTGGAAATTGCGCCAACAAGTTTAGTTGCGGTTTGATATATAGTCTTGATTTCTTCTTCAAAGGATATGTTTGCGACGCAAATTATAAAATAACGTGTCTGGCTTTGGACAAAATTCGAAGTTGTTGTGGTCGGTGCTTGGCTTGTTATTATACGGACAAACAACTGCAGGACGATCGATCGTAGCAATGAGACAAGAGAGACGACAATCTATCGCATGACGATAAGAAGCCCTCAGCGAAAGACGGATGTGTGAAGAGCGCAGCTCGAGACTTGCGCTCTCATGGTCGACGGTTGGCCAATGTGCGGACGCCTCACAGGGTGTATTTCTTAACAAGACAAGCTGACGTCTGGCTGGTGGGCAAGGTTGACGGATCAGGGCGGCCCAAGTCTGTGGTGCCTGCGGGGTCGTAGGCTTGTAGATTTAGAGTTGTAGAGCTCGCAGGATAAGAGACGGTTGACGCAAAGAGGAAGAAGGAGGTATAAGACAACGTTTTGGTTTGTCGCGTTCGGGAGGGCGTCGCAAACGGGTTTGGAGTCACAACGGGGGAGCGGCGATACGAAGGGGGGGGGGGGGGGGGGGGCAAAAATCATACAAATCGCAATTGCAGCTGGCAGGAATAGGAAATTAGGGCGGGGGTTGGGACGAGTCGAGGCCAGCCGTTTCACGTCACGTCACGTCACGTCGCCGAGGTCACGTACGGAAGACAGCCGCGGCCGATGGCTGCAGAAGAGGGATCTTCGCGTGAAGCATTTCCGTGTTGGGATCTAGACTCTTGATGATGCAACGAGGCGGTTGTCTGCGCGTCGTTGCGCGACAGCTGCAAGCCGCCCATTGACAGGTGCTTGCCAAGTATGTCGCCAAGAGTTCACAAGTGGCTGCAGACGTCCGCAAGTGTTCAAGTTGTACAGTTACAGGCACCGGCCCAGCTACTCTCTGACTCCGTAATGAAACAAATTCCCCGTCGAGAGTACACACCGTTGAATTTTCCCTTCATCAAGAAGCAGAGATTCTGTCGCATCCGATTGCGTTCGCATTCATTCTCTCGGGCTTCTTGAACGATTTCAAGGTCTATCCCACCAACCCCTCCCTGGTCATGCTCCCGCATCTACACCCCAGCCGCGCCACGACGTCATTGCACATGCCTTCATTGGCCATGGCTCATATCCATCTGTCAACGTGACCATTTTCCCGACTTGTCCTTTCCTCGTCCACCAACCAGCTTTCATCCTGACACCGGCAAGACCCAAGACTCAACGGATGCCTCATCGAGAGGCCTTGATCTGATAAACCTGTTGGTGATTTTCTCACGATACCCTGCGCTTTGACGTAGATCGGCCTCGCCGGGCGACCGCTCAGTTGCCCATTCCCCAGTTCTCCAGGTGCCGCAGGACACGAAGGAATGTTTTGGTCCTCTTGAACTGCTAGTATGCAATTCGCCACAACCACAACAACATCCGGGCCGGGTCTAGCATGACGGTCTAAGACAAATGATTTGCATGGACGCCACGTTTCTTTTTGAGTCATGGCATCTGTGGCGCGTGTGACGCCACTTAGATACATGTACTGGGGAAAACACTGGCTCGGCAACACGATATTTGTGAGGAGCAAACGGCTATGGCTGGGAAAGATACGAGGTTGTGACTTAAGTATGTACGTTTTGTTCGTTCTCTGTGTTCATCGAGCACGACGGTCTACGAATAATTATGGTACCTACCTGCACTGTGGAAAATTTCCGACTTGAGCAGGGCGGCGTGCGTCTAGCTACCTACCTAGGTACCTACATACTTGCGAGTTGCGACGATTCACGACAGTTCAGTTGGTCATTCGCGTCCCGCCACGGCGGCTCCTCGAACAAGGCCAAGCGAACGACTGCAATCAATCATTGACCTCAGACCCCTGTCTGCGTCAATCGCCAGGTCTGGCGCCAGCGGCAAGACTGGAGCGTCGTCCTTTGCATTTTCCTGTCCAATCAGAAGCAAGCGCATAACAAACAAGTTTGCTTTTCAAACCTGAACAGACTGGGACGCGATGCAGACTCCATCAACACATCTGCAGCGCCTTGGCTTGTGCATCTCACCGACCAACTCCTTTGAACGCGACATGGATTCACAACGCAATTGGCTCACAATCAATACGTTTGCCATGAAAGACGGCCAAGCTATGCTGATTATGTCCTGTCACTGCCCTGGGATGGGACAAAGCGTCGGTGAAACGGCGCATCCACTTGCAACGACAGCACGTCACTCTATGCCGCCAGAAGATCATCTGCTCTGGGAATCTGGCGCTGATGATGATGTTCTGCTTTGTATATATCGGGACTATCCCATGGCCCCATTGGACACCTACCTCAGCTGGCTTTGGCTTTCTGCTTGCAGTTTTCTTGTTTCTTGTTTTTCTTATACAATATAACACGCAGGTGTGCTGTTATCTTGATCAACTTTTCTGACGTCAATCAAACTTCCTTCTTCAACTTGCGAATACATACATAATTTCCGTGCATCGAGAAAGAAAAGGGAGAGCAACACCTTGGTGAAGATGCAGTTAGCCGAACGACGAATCTTTCTTTTGCCCATGGTGCTGGCACTGGTAGCATTTATACTCGCCATGTTGGCGCTACATCCCAGCCATCAACCGGGCTTCATGGAGGAATATGCCATCGTTCGGGTATGGACACGATTATCGCAGCGACAGTCACGATTCTGTCTCAACCCTCCCTACTAACATTTTTATGCTCTCCTGACAGTTCGATACTTCCATGCTTGGACGCAAAATATTGAACTTGGGCCACGATAAGAAGAACAAGCGGGATTTCCTAGACAGCATGCGGGACTGGGCGAGTGGAAAGACGGACGACGTCAAGAACAAGATTGACAAAGCCAAGGATAAGATTGGCGACACGAAAGATGAAGCCATGAAGAAGATCAACGAAACCAAGGACAAGATTGCTGCAAAGATTATCGAAGAACTTGGGATCATGGATTGGTACTCTTTCCACGTCATGATGTCGTGTGAGGGAAACTACACTCCCAAAGCGCCAGACCCGCAAGCGAAAGCGGTGGCCACCAATTGTTCATCGTCCGGTCCAGATGGTAAGTGAGATTCCGTTCTGTTGTCCGCTTTCCTTCTAAGTCCTCCTTTGTCTCTACTTGATCCCGCATTCTACGCGCTTCCGGATCTACTCTTTCTTGTCCAGATTTTTCTGTCGACCTGGTACATTATGTGGCTCAGTCTATATGGTGTATCACTTAGTCAGGCTGTAATTACAGTAAAATGCTGACTCTTCTCTGAAGACCGCTTCAACCTCAACAAACTTCTGGAACCTCTCGACAAGAAGCTCAAAGCCCTCCCCTTTGATGTCAAAATCGACAAAGTCCACGTCCCAGACAGCATCCAAGAAAAGATTGACAAACTCAACCGCGCGCTACTAAGTCTGATGATCATCTACGCCATTGGAGCCGGACTCAGCGGCCTGGCATTCCTGTGCAGCATTCTGGCGTTTTGGAAACCGGATTTCAGATACATGGCCCTAATCAACCTTGTGGTCTCCTCGCCCGGGTTTCTGGCACTCTTTATCGCCAGTATGGTGGCCACGGTGGCTGCCTCGACGGGTGTGAAGGCGATAAACGAGGTGGGTGGGATAATTGGTCTGTCGGCAACGCATAGCACGCAATTTCGTGCCCTGACGTGGGTGTCGACTGGCTTCATGGGCGTTGTTACGCTGTTCTGGCTGGTGAGTTTCTTGAAAAGACGGAGGATGGCAAAGAGGCGCATCTTTGTTGAGAAATAGGTAGGAGTTGAGCTTAATATTGAGCGGCGTGAGTGTGCACTCCCGAGGAGTGTGTTATGGGAATGAGCTTGAGAAGGTTCGAGAGCCGCCTGGCTCGCAGTGTTTACTGGCGAGGCGTTGGTGATGGACAGCCAGCTTCGGTGTCAATTGAGTCAAACATGCATATATACCAGTCGTTGCAAGTTATGTCGTTACATCAATGAATTACGCTTTAACATGACTAGACTGCTCATCAAAACAGCCGTTTTCCATGTCACGTCGACACTGCCAAGAGCTTTGCAGGAGAACAGTACAAGTATGAACCAGCTTTGTAAATGGATTTGTATAACTACTTCAAGTTGAAGTATACAAATCCATTTACAAAGCTGGTTCCATTCTCTTTCATTGTCTTCCCTGTATTGGTGCCACACAGGGAGAGAAAACACTTACACAAAACTAGCAAGCACGCAAACAACTCTATCATCTAAGATCTTATCTTGTCCTCATAACAACCCCTCGTCTACACAACAAGCACCCCTCCCACCACGGCCACCACGCCCGCCAACACAGCCGCATTCTGCGTCGCCATCGAACCAGCAGCATTCGTCCGAGTCGATGTCACGGTCCCCGTCCCCGTGGCCGTGGCCGTGGCCGTCGTCAACATCGCACTCGCACCCCCATCACCCGAAGCAGCAAGCTTCTCCGCCCCCGCCGTAATCGTCACCGGATACATCATCTGCTTATACCTCGACAGCACCGTGCTCGCGTCGATAGCGGTACCCTGCATACTCGCCGTCGCAGTGCAAGTCGCCGTGTCTGCCACAGGGTCAAGTTTACAGTTTTGGGTGCCGACACTAAATTATAAATTAAAATAACGGGCCCCTGCGTGTTAGCAAGCGCCACTGCCACACATACAAAAGAACTTAAAGAGCTGAAGGAAGTAGAAAGAGCTTAGGGACGGGTAGGTAGAAGAAGTTCCGAAGAAGAGATATTGAAAAAAAAAAGGGAGCCTACATATTCGTCCCATCCGTCTCCTTGGGCCCCTTGTACTCCAACGCCCACATACTAGACCCCTGCGTGACCGTGAAGTCTCCGTCCGGCAAGCCGCACTTCTCTGAGGCGAGGCCCGCAGAACACTGCACGGCGAGGGTCACGGCGGAGTTGTCGGAGGCGATGACGGAGCCGGCCATGGGGAATTCATCGCCGAAGAAGAGGACGGGGATGGTTGGGCTGGAGCTTGAGTTTGGGGGGGAGGTTGTGGCGAGGGTGGGGGAAGGGAGCAAACTTGCGAGGAGGACGACGAGGGGCCCGAGGGGGAGTGTCATCATGGTGAGGAGGTGAGAAGGTGAGAAGGTGAAGACAGGAGCGCTCAGGGACGTTGTATTGGAGTTTCGGGTTGTTTGTTCTTTTGGCGTCCAGGATTCGAGGGAACTACGTGGAAGAGTTGTTGAACTTTGAAGTGGAGGATATGTATACAGAGGAACTGGAAAATAAGGGGTTGTGAGATTGAAAGAGAACGAGGGGGGGTGTCAAGTAATGCAGTGGCGTAATACGGCGTATTGATTTACGGCGTATTAATTTGCGGCGAATCATGTGGTGTTGTTACTGTGCGTACGGAGTACATATGTGGTGTCACAACTCAAGCTTGGTAGGAACAAGGAGCCAGGATTGGCCACGGAGTAAAACTTGTTGTGGCCCAGAATTTCGAGAATACATCACGACACATAATTCGCGTTGCGATTTTGCATGTGGGATTCTACGGAGTCGGAGTCCCTAGATACCTCCGCGGGCAGGGGGAGATCCGATCCATGCCTATCGTGATGTGCCGTGCCGGATACTTTACATGCAGGGGGGTGCAGGGATGCGAGGCTGGCAGGCAATGGCGTGCATCTTGTGCATCATGTTTTGATTTCAGGCATGACGTTGTGGCAGTTGCGTGAAACAGGAGAGAGGAAATGGACGAGGTATCTGTACGTACATTGTACATACAATACAAAGCGTGTGGGGGAGCCGGAGCCGGAGCCGGAGCCGGAGCTGGCAAATCCGTGTTGCATCCGAGACGAGACAATCGTCCGGAGACTCGAGAGTCTGGAAACAGGGGCAATGGGACGGTGAATTTGTTGCGGACAATGGACATGGATACAACGTGGGGCGATTGCCTTGCTGGGATGTGGGGTGATGAGCGTGAAACGTCAGGATGTTAGATGGCATGACGCTATCCAGGCGTCTGGCAATGAGAGAGATGGAAGAAAAGAAAGGAGAATATAGAGAAAAAAAATGGAAGAGTAAGAAAAATAATCGCAACAGTCTGAGAAAGAAGTCTCTGGCAAATGAATTGTTGCTGTCCACTGAGCATAGTTTCAGAAGGCGACGATGCGGAACTTCCTCTCGCAGATGCTAGTCTCGTTGGGCTATCTAGAGCTGGGAAGAGATGCTGTCGTGGTGGCAGTCTCGAAAGTACGTGTGCCTTTGCGAGTAGCATCACGAGTGTTCGCAGTCTGCGTGACATTGCTGGCGACCGACTGGTTTCTGCAGCGGTTCATTCCCCGTTATTTGCTTGATAGTAGAGACAAATGGGGGAAACGAAGCGCAAGGCTGTCATCTGAAAACCCATTGTGTCCATGATGCCATCGTCCGGAGTCAAACCATCGAGCTATGTGCTTTCAAGAGCTGGTCAAGGTCGACGACTTTGGCAAAAATGCCACGAACCGTCATACATATAGAGTCCATTTTGGAGCCTCACGATTCACACGCATCAATTTTGATTATATATACGTGCCGTTTTACTTGCTAGACACACGATTGAATATGATCTATACAAGCTGAAGTAGAATGACTGCATGATGGACGTGGAAGAGGTTACATTGACGCAACTCGATGGTCAGTTGAAAAGGGTTTCCGCATCACGTGAAGAGTAGGAATTGTGCATATATGTTTTGCTGTCATGTCTTTATTCCCTCAGTTTATCTGAGACCCTCTGCTCGCTCCGTCGCATCGTCCGTCGCATCGTCAATCGCATCGTCATTGCATCGTTTCTCCTATGTACAATATTGGCTCCTCTTGGCAACCATGCGTTGAAATTGGACCTAGCTCCCTCCCTCCCTCCCTTATTAGCCAAGACAACGTCTGCAACGCAGATGCACATCTCTTTCGCCTTCTTGCCGTAGCCAAAGCCTCACGACGCCTTTTACTTTGCCAATTCAACTCAATTGCTCGAATCCAATGCGATAAAAAGTCAGCCCCCCATTCTGCGCCGCCACCTACCCTAAAATGCTCTTGAGTCTTGGCGGTCCACGGCAACGCACGGCACTAGTCCTCATTCAGACCTGGCCAAGACTTCTCTTCCCCTCTGAGTCCTGACCCCCAGGAACAGCCAACAGAACGAGCTTCGCGTCTATTCACACGAGCTGAACCCCAGGAAGCTGTCATGTAAAAAAAAAAAACCCTTGGCCCTTTCTCGCCCCCGTCTTCTCCAACCTGTCCATGTCTCGCACGCAGGATCCGGTCGGGCTGTCCGTGCGACAACATCATCCATTCCTGTGACCGAGATCAACCGAGGAGGACGTTATCGTCCACGAGAACGTACCGACAGCGTGTGCGACGAGGGAGAGAGCGAGACCGCAGCGCCGGCGCGGCAGAGACGAGATTTCAATAGCCGACTGAGAAGAGACGATATCGCAGCACCGCAGTGCCGACGAAGAGGGATAGTCAAAAACTCGCAGAAAAAGGCGGCGGCTCGCTCTCAACTAGGATGACAAGGCCGGCCTTCTCTCGAGCTCTGACACTATTTCTGCTCGTTGCGACAAGAATATGCAGTGCGACTGATGATGCCGTCCCGACGCCTGCGATAACGGCGGCTCCTGTTTTTATACCGTACTATAGCGAGGATCAATGGGCCGCTATGAGAGGCAGCATCATTTCCGAGGTAGGTTGCTCCGCGCGCCGGCCGCCAACGCAGGAAGACGCAGCCACGAGGCACAAATAACTGACGTGGTGGAATCAACAGAACAAAACGGCGAGCCAAACCACATATACCATCTTTTGTCCAACAGACGCCCAAGTCGCGTGTGATCTGTCTCTCGAGTTCCCCTTCATCATCGTCGAGGGACCCAGGACGCTCAAGTTCCACGGCACTCTGACGTCGACATAGTGAGTCTTGTCCCCTTCTTTATCCTTTTCCTCTTTTCTTTTTTCCTCTCTCCACATGCGCCCCTCCTCGTTCTAATCGGCGCGTCTTGTGCTGGACTAACAAGATGCAGCATCGCGGATCTTGAATGCAAAATGAACGGCACCACGGCGGCAACCTGCTCCGGATACTCGAGCTACCGATCGGGCTACACAAACGGGAAGCACACGGGCCCGACAGAAGTATCGTGGACGTCAACCCTGACAGGCACCGACGTCGTTTGGGGGACATTGACGCTCGCGACGAAGCCGGCAGAAACGGACAATGCGCTCGATGTCACGGCGACCAATATCGCTCCACCGACGGCGCCGTCCACGGCGATGCAGTACTCGTGGCCGACGCAGGGCAGTGCGGCGTCCAGACTGCTATCAGAGGGATATTCTAGGTCTGCTGGCGTCTTGTTGGGCGCTCTTGCTGCTTTTCTCGCGGCGGGGTGATGGAGGCCTTGATGAAGAGCGGATGGGCTTCAAAAGGATGCAGACAAGAGTACTGCCTTGACAGCGGGAGCCGGGGCGGCATTCCTGGGTAGTGACTGGAGGGAGATGAAGAACGGCGATGCTTTGTTTTTGGTGCAGGACGGGCGGCGTTCTCTTTCTTTCTACTGTGTTTAATACCATCATCATTACTTTCTTGTCACTATTACTGCTGGTCTTTTTTTTTTCTTTTTTTTTTTTCGGCGTCATATTTCTTTCCTTCGATTTTGTATTAGTTGATAGCGTTATAACTTAACTATAGCCCAGTAGATTGCTTTGATCTTGAACAACTCGGCGCATTCTTCGGATCAAGCCCGTATAACGACTGAATTTGCTGGCTGTGTGAGGATTTGCCAAAGATTTCACGACGGAGTTTACATGCCACCTTCCACAATGGATGGACAGGGAGCGGGCAGTGACATGGACGCAATGTGAAGAATGACGACATGCGTCCAATCGATGAAGCATGGCTTCAAGAGCCATGGTGAAGTATTTACGGTCCAGCACGGACTCCAATCCGACGTTAAGGCACCTGAGCCTGTGACTCGATGACTCTTTGACTTGGGTTGTAGATACCACGCCAACCACGCGAATTACCTGAGAACACGGAGTACCAACACCAAACAAGCACTAACAGGTAGATACTCGCCCACCAACCACTCAAACACACCAGCCACGCAACATGACCATTCTCCAGTACGACACAACCCTGCTCACGGTTACGTTTCAGAGCCGACGGCGTTGAGGCGCCCGAGCCAATCCGTCCGGAACGCTCGCCTTAACAGACAACGGTACGAATCAGCGGAGAACGGGGTGGCAGAGCCAGTTGTGGCTAGGCTGCCCCTCTCTCCCCAAGCCAGTCCAGCCAGTCATGCGGCTTGGCCTCCACGCAGGCGCCGCTCGGCCCAACAATTGGACAATGGGTGGGGCCGCCCGCTCTGGGGACTCTTTCTAGGAAGCTGATTGGGGCCTCGCGCGTCCAAGTTGCCAGCCCAGAACAACGGGGCAGCAACTTCAAGCAAGGGGGTCCGTTTCAACCGTCCAGAAAGGCGATCAGGCTTCAGCGCTTGCGCATTGTTGACGAAGTTTTGTGCGAAGTCGTGCAAAAATCCCGTCCGCATGTACATACTCCGTACCTACCTAACCGTCGGCAGTGAGCACTGAGCAGTCAGCACTCAGCAGGACCTATGTACATACCTAGCACGAAGCAGGGAGACAAATCCGCAGCGGCTCGGGTGGCTGCGCTGTGTGGCCTGTGATGCTCAGATGTGCGCACGATTGGCAGTCTGTGATTGGCTGAATCGGCGGCCAGAGTCATGCTAGGCAAAGAAAGGCAGGCAGGCAGGCACCTGTTCTGCGCCTTCCTTCCTTCTTTGCTTGCCAGGCGCTGACATGGACGAGCGGTCTGATCATTGACGCGGTCGAGCACTCGTCTACATACATACCTGTTCCTGCGACGCCCCCGCCCCGGCGTCATGGCTGGATCCGCTTACTTTGGCCCCCTTGCTGCCATCTCGTCAGCCTCTTCTTCTTGTGAAGTCCTGCTCAGTCTTAATTTCATCTTGACCTATTCCTCTATTTTTCTTTTCTTCCTTCCTTATCTCCATTCTCTTCGCGCTCTTCCATTCCACTTCCCGGGCTGGGCCAGCTTTTGTCCTTCGTCTCTTTCTCGTTTGCTGCTTGCCCACCGCTTGTTTGGTAGAACAAAGGCTGCGTACATCAAGGGCAATAGATGGCATAACACCCTCGTTCCTGTGCTCGGTACTGACGATTTTGCCTTTATTTTCTGGTTACCTTGTCAGAGACAAGTTTTCTTTTCGTCGCTTTTCTTCCCATTGCCTTTCTATTCAGCTCTACCTTCTACAGAGCACGACAACTGCATCCGTACATACCTCTTCTTTCCTCGGTACATACACATTAGCGTATCTTCCTGGCAGAAGACGTTTGTACGATTACAATTACAATTACATTTACTATTACGACTACGATTACGATTATAATTCAACCACACTCACCTTCATATCGACTCCTACTTCGTCCTGCAGCAGACATATTCCTACATTTTTAGCGTTTCCAGAGCCTTTCGCGCTCAGCATCCACGATGAAGTTTGTAGAAAGTGTTCACGCAGTGGCCACATTGGGTGGCATCTACGCCCCCAAGGACATCAATGTCGACAGTCAAAGTAGGTCCGATGTCACTCCTCGCCATGTGTGACACATGGCTAATTCTTGTGCAGCATCTGTCCGAAATGTTGCTGCTACCCTCGCTCATGAAACGATGAGCTACTATATCGGAAACACCACGGATCCCAAATCAAGGGTATGCCTCCCATGCAGTTCAATTCTCTCTCAGTCATACGGCATTCATCTTGGTCTTGCTCACGCATTTGCAGGAGTTCGGCAATGTCGTCAAGCCATATTATTGGTGGGTGGCCGGTGCCCTCTGGGGTACGATGCTGGATTACTATCACTACACCACGGATCCCAGCTACAACGGTGTCGTGTTGCAAGCTTTGCTGGCTCCGACCAACCTTGGCATTGGCCACGATTACATGCCCGCTGAGCATTCCGACGAGGAAGGAAACGACGACTTATTCTTCT